>JAUCMX010000015.1:16107459-16112459 GCA_033459395.1 Hemibagrus guttatus | reverse complement strand
ATATACCTGTTATTAACACTGTTATTACTGTTCATATACCTGTTATTAACACCGTTATTACTGTTCATATAATTTATTATTTATATTATTCTTATGTTTGTGTTTTTGCTGTAATTGCAGCAGGGACAGAGTGAGTGTATGGGGTCAGTGAGGATGTGTGTGTGTGTGTGTGAGTGAGACATTTCACATATTTCCTCTCAGCAGTTGCAGTCATTTTTGCTGAATCTGCTTTTCTCTCTTCCTCCACTGTTTGTGTGTATGTAATATGTGTGTGTTTATTTGGTTTCTTGCGGTTTTTAATCCTTCATCCATTTAATGAAATGTTTTAGGTGACGCACACTTAGATTAACTCACTAATTACGCCAGCATGCAGCTCTGGGGCTAAGCTAACGGTGCTAGCTTCTCACACGCTGGAGTTGAGACATTTTCTGTGTCCTTCAGCTCGAGTTTCTGCCACAGGAGTGTGTAAATACACAGAGTTTAATTATGTGTGTAAAGCTCCATGTTAGAGGGGAAGCGTGTGTGTGTGTGTGTGTATGCGCAGCCATTTATTTTTACTCCTGTGTGTCATTAAGTTTTTTATCAGTGTGTGATTAATAATGTCTGTGTTTATATCAGAGTTGCTTTTTTGAGATGTTAATCTCTGAGTTTTGCCTGTTTGTGTGAGCGCTGAAGGCTAATGTAAACGCTCTCTATCACATACACACACACACACACACACACACACTGCCAAATCTTTGCTAAGTTTGTGTGTGTGTGTGTGAGAGAGATAGTGAATGTGTCAGCCAAGATTGTGGCAGTGTGTGAACTTCACCTTGAATGTAACCTTGTCAGATCAGGAACTCTCTGATTTTAATTCAGTATTTTATACATTTATTATAAATCTACTTTCTAACAATCTCAAAGCCTCCAGTTTAGCATCATATCTGAGTCACGATCAGCAGGTGTGACCTGTGTGTGTGTGTGTGTGTGTGTGTGTGTGTGTGTCCTACAGAAAGACCTGGACGTCGCCGCCAGTGCTCTCGCCAGCACACAGCATGAGAACGAACAAACACGAAAAAAACTCATCGACCAGAGCGACGAGCTCAAGAAACACACACCAGAGGTGAGAGAGAGAGTGTGTGGGAGTAATTTTTGAAGTCTAGAAAGTATTTGAATGTATTTTTGTTTGTGTTTGTGTGAAAAGATAAAAATGAGAAGACAACATGAGTAGTATTAAACACCACCTCTGTTTATTGACCACCTCTGTTTAATGGTTTAACAATGTAAGGTTTAACATGACAAGAGGGACGAAAAGTTTGGGCACGTTTATTAACCCTGTACAGAGACTGAACAGACTGTGTAGAGTTAGTGACAGTTTTAGCAGTCTTAGTCTGACAGGCCTTTTCAAAAGTGGAGGGAACTTGGACTGCAGCATTAACTTTGGCACAGCCTGAGTTGGAGCTGTGGTCAAGGCCATCTTGTCCACTTTTAGGAGTGTTGGTACCTCGAGAAGACTGGAACTGAGCCTTGAGGAAAATTATGTTGTGTTGAAGGACATCAAGGGAGGATAGGATGTGGTTTAGCTGAGAATGGGTTAAAGCTAGGAGAAGGAGACAGGAGAGATACATGAAATAGCTATAGATATGAAAGTTTAATAAAAAAACTTTAAAATTACTCCCACGAGAGATAGAGAGAGAGAGAGCGTGACAGACAAAAAGAGAGAGCGAGACCGACAAAAAGAGAGAGCGAGACAGACAAAGACAGAGAGAGAGACAGATAGACAAAGATAGAGAGAGACAGACAGACAGAGAGAGAGACAGAGGTGAGAGAGAGAGACAGAGGTGAGAGAGAGAGACAGAGAGAGAGAGAGAGAGAGAGAGAGAGAGACAAACATAGAGAGAGAGACACAGACAGAGAGAGATAGAGACATAGAGAGAGAGAGACAGAGAGAGACAGACAAAGAGAGAGAGACAGAGGTGTGAGAGAGACGGACAAAGAGAGAGAGAGACAGACAAAGAGAGAGACAGAGGTGTGAGAGAGAGACAGAGAGAGAGGGAGACAGACAAAGATAGAGAGAGACAGACAGAGAGAAACAGAAACATTTTGTGTCATTGAAGTGTTTGAGTTTGTTATATAATATTTTAGCATGTAATTATTATTTCTAGCTGATTTCACTGGTATGCTAACTAACGTTTAGCTAAGTGATTTTCTCACGTATAAACATACAACATTGTGATGTTACCACTGGATATTTTTGTACACAGAACTCTAATGAAGCTGCTTACTAACTAAGCCTGCTAATGTTAGTAACCCAAAATATTGTATACTTAAAACTTTGCTAGCTGTGTGATAACTAGCTAATGCTTGGTAAACTATTATATTATATTATATTATATTATATTATAACACTTTAATCAATTTAATCCATCAGCAAGCTAGCTAATGTCCAACATAACTAGCGAGCTGATCTAGAAATGTCTCACACTTCATAGTTCATGTGCTTTAAGGGGGATTTTTACTTCATGAGATAACTAAACATCGTTCTCATTGCTGTAATAAGTTTACCAAGCTGAAGCATGCTAAGAAACAAACACTAGCCTTTCCTGTTAGCTTGCTAGGCCCGCTCATTTCTAGTCACTTCGTGTAAAGGCGTCACGGTCACCACGGCGTCAGTCACGTGTTTACTGAATAATCGCGTGTGTTTTACTGAAACAGAACACAGTGCAGCTCTGAGCGTGAGTGACTCGTACGTGATCCGACTCGCTGATTTACATTCTGTTCTTATCACTGTCCGATGCACACACACCCACACACACACACACATGCCGAGAGATCACATCATGGATGCGTCAGCCGTGACATCAGGCAAGAGGTGAAATCCCTGTAATTCCCCTCAGGCCTGTTTATCTCCCACATCTCGGCCGTGCTGTTCCTGACCCTCCTCCTTCCTGCGAATTCCTCCTGCGGGTAAATCAATGGAAAAAAAGTGGGGCTTTAGAGTCTGTGGCTCTGCAGTAAATCAGCTTCCTGTTCCAGTTACTGCGCTCTGAATTTATGTCTCAGCTTCAATAAGCCGTTGCTCCCGTGGTGTAGAGACCAGAGATCCATGAAAACATCGTGGGTGGAAACTTTACTGCTGACGAAGCGGCCTGGAAACTTAATGAGTGTGTGTACAGTGTGTGTGTGTGTGTG
Source organism: Hemibagrus guttatus (assembly GCA_033459395.1). NCBI lineage: Eukaryota > Metazoa > Chordata > Actinopteri > Siluriformes > Bagridae > Hemibagrus > Hemibagrus guttatus. Next base: position 16,109,285 of record JAUCMX010000015.1, on the reverse strand, counting down.
TACAGTGTGTACTGTGTGTGTGTTTAGTGTGTGTGTGTACAGTGTTTGTGTTTAGTGTGTGTGTATATGTGTATATGCTGTGTGTGTGTGTGTGTACAGTGTGTGTACAGTGTGTGTGTACAGTGTGTGTGTATGTGTACTGCGAGTGTGTTCATTGTATGTGTATATGCAGTGTGTGTGTGTACAGTTGCGTGTGTGTTTAGTGTGTGTGTGTACATGTGTATATGCAGTGTGTGTGTATTGTGTGTGTGTGTATACTGCGTGTGTGTTTAGTGTGTGTGTGTGTGTACATGTGTATATGTAGTGTGTGTGTACAGTGTGTGTGTGTAAATGTGTATATGCAGTGTGTGTGTAAATGTGTATGTGCAATGTGTGTGTGTACTGTGTGTCTGTACATGTGTATATGCAGTGTGTGTGTGTGTGTGTGTGTGTACATGTGTATATGCAGTGTGTGCACTACAGCGCTCAGCGTAACTGAGTACACCCCATTTGAAAAGTAACATTTTAAGCAATATCTCAATGAACACAAAAACAATCTCCAAAATGTTGAGAAGACTAAGTTTAATATAACATCTGTTTAACTTAGAACATGACAGTAAGGTTAATAATATAACTTAGATTACATATTTTACAGTTTTACTCAAATTAGGGTGATGCAGAAATGAGTACACCCCACTGAAAGTCTCTGGAGCAAAGCTAAATTTTGACTACAAATGTTTAATTTAACAAGAATTCAACCGCAGGCGGGTCTAATGATTCATTACACAGGCGTCCAGCAGACAGTGGACTATAAAAGGGTGTTACTTACAGAAAACCCCTTCCCATTTCATGCTGTCAGCAATGGCACCACATGGAATAGAAATGTCAGACCTGAGACCTAAGAAGGAAAATCATTTCTTTACACCAGAAAGGTGAAGGCTACAAGAAGATCAGCAAAGCTTTACTCAACAGTTAGAATACTGTAGCAAAGTGCTACAGAAATTTAAAAAAGCTGGAACTGCAACCATCTCACAGAGACATCCAGGTCGTCCACGGAAGTTAGCACCTCGACGGGAGCGTCTTCTGATGAGAAGGGTTGAAGAAAATCGGCATGCAAGTTCACTGCAGTTACAAAGAAGTAGAAAGCCGAACTGGCGTGACCGTTTCCAGTGACACGATAAGGCGTACACTGCAGAGGAATGGCATGCATGCGTGACATCCATGAAAGAAGCCTCTGCTAAAGCCCAGGCACAAAAAAAACCCACCTAGATTTTGCCAGGGCCCATGCTGACAAAGATAAAGACTACTGGGACTCTATAAATGTTTTTGGAACTGATGGCTTCAAAACTCCATCAAAAAGGTGAGGAATACAAAGAAAAATGCATGGTGCCTACAGTGAAACACGGTGGTGGCAGTGTCCTTATGTGGGGCTGCATGAGTGCTGCTGGTGTCGGGGAGCTGCAGTTCATCGATGGCATCATGGATTCACAGATGTTCTGCTCTATACTGAAAGAGAAGATGCTACCTTCACTCCGTGTCCTCGTGCACTTCTCCAACATGACAATGATCCTAAACACACATCCAAGGCCACTGTTGGCTTTCTGAAGAAGAACAGGGTGAAAGTGCTTCAGTGGCCAAGCATGTCTCCTGATCTGAACCCAGTCGAACACCTACGGGGAATTCTGAAGAGACAAGTTGAGCATCACTCTCCGTCCAGCATCCAGCCTCTAAAAGAGGTCATTCTTGAAGAATGGAAAAAGATAGATGTTGCAAAATGTCGCCACCTTGTTCCTTCCATGCCTAGAAGACTTGGTGCTGTCCTTAAAAATCATGGAGGCCATACAAAG
>JAUCMX010000015.1:16047459-16104959 GCA_033459395.1 Hemibagrus guttatus | reverse complement strand
TGTATATGCAGTGTGTGTGTTTAGTGTGTGTGTGTGTACATGTGTATATGCAGTGTGTGTGTTTAGTGTGTGTGTACATGTGTATATGCAGTGTGTGTGTTTAGTGTGTGTGTACATGTGTATATGCAGTGTGTATGTGTGTACAGTATGTATTGTGAATATGTGTGTGTGTGTGTGTATGTGTGTGTGCGTGTGTGTGTATGTGTACTGTGAGTGTTTATTGTGTGTGTGTATGTGTGTGTGCGTGTGTATATGCAGTGTGTGTGTGTGTGTGTACAGTATGTTCTGTGAGTATGTTGTGTGTGTTTGTGTGTGCAGTATGTTTAGTGTTTGTATATGCAGTGTGTGTGTGTACAGTGTGTATGTGTGTGTACATGTGTATATGCAGTGTGTGTACAGTGTGTGTGTTTAGTGTGTGTGTGTACATGTGTATATGCAGTGTGTGTGTTTAGTGTGTGTGTGTACATATGTATATGCAGTGTGTGTGTTTACAGTGTGTGTGTGTTTAGTGTGTGTGTACATGTGTATATGCAGTGTGTGTGTGTGTGTGTATAATATATTCTGTGAGTGTGTTTTGTGTGTGTGTGTGTGTGTGTGTGTGTACAGTATGTTCTGTGAATATGTTTTGTGTGTGTGTGTACAGTATGTTCTGTGAATATGTTTTGTGTGTGTGTGTACAGTATGTTCTGTGAGTATGTTGTGTGTGTGTGTGTGTGTGTGTACAGTATGTTCTGTGAATATGTTGTGTGTGTGTGTACAGTATGTTCTGTGAGTATGTTGTGTGTGTGTGTACAGTATGTTCTGTGAATATGTTGTGTGTGTGTGTACAGTATGTTCTGTGAGTATGTTGTGTGTGTGTGTGTGTGTGTGTACAGTATGTTCTGTGAGTATGTTTTATGTGTGTGTGTACAGTATGTGTGTATGTTTACAGTATGTTCTATGAGTATGTTGTGTGTGTACAGTATGTTCTCTGAGTATGTTGTGTGTGTGTGTGTGTACAGTATGTTCTGTGAGTATGGTGTGTGTGTGTTTGTGTACAGCATGTTCTGTGAGTATGTTTTATGTGTGTGTGTGTACAGTATGTGTGTGTATGTTTACAGTATGTTCTATGAGTATGTTGTGTGTGTACAGTATGTTCTCTGAGTATGTTGTGTGTGTGTGTGTGTGTGTGTGTGTGTGTGTACAGTATGTTCTCTGAGTATGTTTTGTGTGTGTGTGTACAGTATGTTTTGTGTGTGTGTGTGTGTGTACAGTATGTTCTGTGAGTATGGTGTGTGTGTGTATGTACAGTAAGTTCTCTGAGTATGGTGTGTGTGTGTTTGTGTACAGCATGTTCTGTGAGTATGTTGTGTGTGTGTGTGTGTGTGTGTGTGTGTGTTTGTGTGTGTATGTTTACAGTATGTTCTGTGAGTATGTTTTGTGTGTGTGTACAGTATGTTCTGTGAGTATGTTGTGTGTGTTTGTGTGTACAGTATGTTTTGTGTGTGTGTGTCTGTGTGAGAGAGAGAGAGAGAGAGATGAGAGAAGATGAGGTGTAATGTAATGATAATTTAGCATCACTACATGTTTAGTGACATCACACTGTACGGAGGGATTTGATTGGCCAACACAGGAATTCTCTGCTCAGACTGTGTGAATAAGTTCATGTTAAATATAGTCATTAACTCTGGTGCAGCGCCACAGTGTGTCACACACTTAATTACAGGTTTAACATCACAGACTCTTTGTGTGTGTGTGTGTGTGTGTGTGTGTGTGTTGCAGGATTTACATGAACACATCACTCCATTGTTGAAAGGTTTCCAGTCTGAGGTAAGAGACCTTACTCTTCTTCTTAGTAGTGAAAATTCTTTTTTCTTTTTTTTAGGATTAATGCTGCGTTTGACTGGAGGATGTAAATATCTAAAGTTCAGAGAGTGAGACAGACGACATGGCCGCTTACACAGTGAACACAGAAACGTTTACTGTATACACACACACACACTAGCTGTTCATACAGATTCATTCACTTATTAACTCTAAAACACTGATGATACACTTCACTCTACTGAGGAGGAAAATCTACATCACTCACAGGGAGCTGCTCAGCTTCTTGTTGATAAAACACACACGCAGGCGTCAGCGGTTTTACCCATTTTGTAGCTCAAACACACAGAAGTGGAAGATTTGTGATTCTGAGTGAACTTCGTCCAGTGCAGTATCAGTCATCCATGTTTGTGTTCCTCACTCAAAATATTTCAACTACACAGTAAGCTACACTATGATTAAAAATGCTGCTTCTCATGGGATTATATATTACACAAACATGTAGAGGTGGAAAACCCCAGGGTGTGTGTGTGTGTGTGTGTGTGTGTGTGTGTGTGTGTGAAAGCAGTGTGTTCGTCTCAGCATTTTCATATCAACAGGATTTGCAGATTTTTTATTTATTCACGAATGAAATATAAAATCCATAGCGTACTGAGGACTGTTTCTGTTTAAGAGGTGTTTTACAGACAGATTCAAAACACAAAGGTGGAAACGATTCGCTGAATAAATATGAATAAAAACGTATTATGTAATAAAGACGTATATAAAGCAGTTTTATGGTCCTGTGGTTTAGTTGTAGAATTTATTTATTTTTCCTTTTCTTAAGGAATCTGCAGACTGTACAGGATACTCAGGAAATATCTTCAAAAATGTTTTTCTTTTCCTGTCAGTGCTGCTTTTTATAGTTATATATAAACCTTGGAGTGCTGTGACAGCTTGTGTGTGTGTGTGTGTGTGTGTGTGTGTGTGTGTGTGTGTGTGTGTGTGTGTGTGTAGTGTAAATAATGTAAATAGTCATAAAAATTGTCAGTCTCTTTCTCAGTAACATATCAGTTTGTGTTCACAGACAAGCTGCTGATTATTTACAGGGAATTGGATTAAATCATGCTGTCTCTGCTCCATGAGAGCACACATGAAAGGCTAAACGTGTGTGTGTGTGAGTGTGTGTGTGAGAGAGGGAGAGAGAGAGAGAGATAAAGGGGCTTTTGTGTACTGCAGTCCTCTTTGTGCGTTTCAGTAGTACAGAAAAAAACCCTACAGTGCAGTTACAGTTTCAGTCCTTCATCAACTGAGCAGCTATAAATACAACGTGATTAATCTTCCTTCTCTCTCTGAGTGTGTGTGTGTGTGAGGGAGAGAGAGGGAGAGAGGGGGGGGCATTTTTGTCAGACGTCTTCACTAAGACACACACAGTTTGGTCTCTGGAGACTTAGAAGGAAGCTGATAATATGGCATCATTTGTCTTACACACACACACACACACACACACACACACACACACACATACATACTCACACACACTGAACAGGCCACAGGGCTGCTTGCCTCCTGAATACACTCTCATTTCCTGACAGGAAGAGAGAAAAGCTCAGTAATAAAAGTATGACTTTAAATACAATTGATAAGAAATGAAAAAGAGAGAGAGAGAGACAGACAGACGGACAGGGAGAGAGAGAAACACTGAGACAGAGAGAGAGAGAGACAGAGACACTGAGACTGAAAGACACTGAGACAGTCAGAGAGAGAGTGACACCGAGACAGAGACAAAGAGAGAGAGAGAGAGAGACAATGAGACAGAGAGACACTGACAGTGAGAGAGAGAGCGACACTGAGACAGAGACAAAGAGAGAGAGAGACACTGAGACAGAGACAAAGAGAGAGAGAGAGAGACACTGAGACAGAGAGAGAGAAATAGGGACAATGAGATTGAGACCCAATCATAAAAACAGAGAGACTAAAAGAGAGAGAAACACAGAGAGAGAGAGAGAGACAGACGTTTAGTCCCTCCAGCTGTCTGAGTCAATCCAGATGTTTTTTGAGCACAATAACATCTGGAACTGTTTAATTCTCCCACAGGACTGTAAAGTGTATAACAGCTTTTTATTAGACTTTTCTGCTCCTGTATGACACACACACACACACACACACACACACACACCAGTGTACAGATAGAGCTCACGCTGTTACCAAAACAATCATCAGTCTCTACAATCACTAGGGAAGCGGTAAAAGACAGAAGTGAGACTTGTGCTACGTCGCCTCAGAGTGCTGTTAGCACTGTTAGCTTCTGTTCCGATTAGCAGTGATAGTTTTTTCCAAAATTATTATTTAACCTAATTAATTTTAGCACATTATTCAATTAACAAACCTCTTTGTTCTTCAGAAGATGCTGCTTTAGATATGATTAAAGACATTTACTAAAATAAACATCTCTGGATTTACACTTACCTCACGTTAGCTTACGATTAAAATAAGCTAGCATTACAGTGAGAGGACAGGGTGCATTAGCGAGACAGAAAGCGTAGCTATGATCTCAGTGAGATCATTAAAGCCGCCACTCTCACCACACCACACACTGGCCTCATCACAGCTGTGTGAAATCCACCATTCAGACAGAAATTAGTGGCTTTGGTTTGTTTGTGCTGTCAGATGTGTCTAATCTGTGATGCTAACTAGAAGTGTGTGTCGCTCTCAGCCTGTTATTTTTCCTCCGTCAGGCGCCAGCGTCGTGTCTCATGTCTTCATTAGAGCAGAGTCACTTAAACACCAGCTGCCATCTTCTAGCGTAAATACATCATTCAGGGCTCAGACCTGATCATCGTATGAGTCGAGGCGGTGAATTTGGGAACATTTTCATAGCTTTCTGATGCCTGTAAAACTGTAACTGTAAAAAGTAGTTATTTTAGCTACGTACTTCACTGGTGAACAGTCTTTTTTTTTTCCTGACAGCTAACATGCTAATGTGAGCTAATCAGATGTATTTTGATAACAATAACACAATGAAATACGTTAGAATAAATATTAGACTTTAGTAACAATAAAGCCAAGCAGAAGAAAGTGGTTTTTTTTTTTTTTTTTGGTGAATATTGGTTTATTTTATCAGCAAAACTTATTACAGTGTAGAGAAATATTAACATAGTGTTAACATTGATCTGTGTGTGTATGTGTGTGTGCTCTGTTCCAGATCGATGCTCTGTGTGAAAGGAGTAAAGAGTCAGAGGCTGCTTTCGTCAGCGTGTATAAGAGATTAATCGATGTCCCAGGTGTGTTAAACTCACGCACATGCAGGAGTCCTGTAATGACTTCACCGTGTTTAGGGAGTTCGGACTGTTCCATGGCCACACACAAACACACACACACAGGAGATTTGGTTACACTACAACACTACAATAATATGTGCGTTCCTAAACAGATTTTTATGTGTGCGCGCGTGTGTGTGTGTGTGTGTCTGCCTGCCTGCCTGACTTTTGGCTGAACTGAAGTTCAATAGCTGTGTGGGAGGCCTTAAAGGCTTAGACACACACACCAGGCTTGCTGGAACAGAACTCCCCGCCTGTATAATCACTCAGTATCCCCAAATTACTTGTGTGTGTGTGTGTGTGTGTGTTGTCTGGGAATGTCTTTATTTATCTGTTAAATCTGCAGCTTGTTCGTTCTTGTCTGAGGGTGTCATCACATCACTGTGTGTGTGTGTGTGTGTGTGTGTGTGTGTGTGTGTGTGTGTGTATGCGTGAGACTATCATTTTACTCAATAGAAAGCAAAGCAGTATTAGTTTCAAGCAACACAAAATGAATGTTATTGGAAATGTACTAATTGTGTTCAATAAGGATGATTTATATGAATATATATTTATATTTATTTTATTTATTGAATTAAATAAATGTATATTTATTTAATTAACTCATTAGCATGTAAACTGAAGTTAGTGACTCAGATGTTCTGAGTTAAATATAACTAGCAGGTTATAACTACTAGCTTTAGTCTGCATTCAATTAGATTAAATGACTAATTAATACATTTTTAATTATATTATTAATTTTATTCACTATGTCTGCCTGCCTTCCTGCCTCTCTGTCTGTCTGTCTGTCTGTCTTTCTGTCTGTCTGTCTTTCTATTGGTCTGCCTGTTTTTCTGTCTGTCTGTCTGTTTTTCTGTCTGTATTACTGTCTGTCTGTATTTCTGTCTGCCTGTCATTCTGTCTGTCTGTCTTTCTGTCTGTTTGTCTTGCTCTCTACCTGTCTGTCTCTCAGACCCTGTGTCTGCGTTAGAGGCAGTGCAGCAGCTGCAGGTTGCGGTGATTAAGATGCGTGACGTGGAGGCAGAGAATCAGAAGCTGAGGGAGAGACTGCAGGAGTACGACAGAGAGGTCGCAGATGTCAAAGGTCACGGTAATAACACATGCTTTTATGTAACACTGTGTACGTGTATCATTTCTCTATCTGTCTGTCATCAGTTCAAGAAATTGGAGCTGCTAATGTTTCTTTATTTGTCTTTAACGTACAAGAAACCATTAAAGCTTTGAGGGAGAAGTTGGAGTCTTATGAGCATTTAATTCAGTGTGAAACGAAAGACGAGGATGAAGAAGAAGAGCGCTGTGCAGGAGCAGAAAGGTCGGTTACGTTAAATGTTGAAGATGCTAATATCAGTGTACTGTAAAGCTAGTCAGAAATTTGATCAGTGACTTAGCTCTTGTACATTAGCTAACAACCTGATCTTAGTTCTGAACTGATTAACATTAATTAAAGTAAAATTAGCTAGCTAGAAAACTTGAATTTTGTCTTTAATTGCACTGTGATTTAATTTATCTAGCATTAGTTAGCTTGCTTGAGAAATTGGCTAGCTAATTAACAGCAGGCTAGGTTACTGTTAGCGTAGTGCTGATTGTTACTTAGTTAATTTTATATCCACATGAATGTGAAGAGAGAGGGGCACGGTGGCTTAGTGGTTAGCACGTTTGCCTCACACCTCCATGGTTGGGGGTGCGATTCCCGCCTCCGCCATGTGTGTGTGGAGTTTGCATGTTCTCCCCGTGCCTCGGGGGTTTCCCCCGGGTGCTCCGGTTTCCTCCCCCAGTCCAAAGACATGCATGGTAGGTTGATTGGCATCTCTAAATTGTCCGTAGTGTGTGAGTGAATGAGAGTGTGTGTGTGCCCTGCGATGGGTTGGCACTCCGTCCAGGGTGTATCCTGCCTTGATGCCCTATGACGCCTGAGATAGGCGCAGGCTCCCCGTGACCCGAGTGTAGTTCGGATAAGCGGCAGACAATGAATGAATGTGAAGAAGTGAAGAGAAGTATGTACAGGTTTGTAAGATGGTGCTGCATTTTTAAATGAAACACCGCTCCTTTTTGGATGTTTAAATTGTGGCTGTTTGAGTCAAAACACAAAACTAACAAAAATGTAGCTTACTTTGTACAACGACTGTCCCATCATACACATATGTTCAGAAGTGGGAGTGGCATGTAGCACCGCTAGCGTTGCTAAATTAATAAGCTAATGTTAGCACTGAACAATAATAGTCTAACACTGTTTATTACATCGTATGAAAGACTTTATTAGGTCACAACATTCCTGCTGAGGGAACAGGAACAGGAAACACGACCAAATGAGGAAAGTAGAACTAAAAAGGGGCAGAAAGCCAAAGGTGTTAGAACTATGCTGCATGCAATAGTCTGTAATTATCTCTGGGGCACATAGGGAACCTACATAGGGAGCCTCCTTACACATGGCAGTGGAAAGAAAATGTGGATTAACACTGAGCTGTAGAGGGAAAGAAGGAAAAAGAGGCCTCTGACACGCACACACATGATTGCATGGTGGTTGTGTGTGTGTGTGTGTGTGTGTGTGTGTGTGTGTGTGTGTGTGTGTGTGTGTGTGTAAGACAAATGATGCCATATCAGCTTCCTTCCAAGTCTCCAGAGACCAAAGTGTGTGTGTGTCTTAGTGGAGACGTCTGACAAAAACGCCCCCTCCCTCTCTCTTACACACACACACACACACACAGAGTTGTGGGCTAACAGGACATTATTATATCAGAGGTCATGTGACTCTGCTTTGAACACACATAGAACAGTCTAAGGATTAGTGTGAAACCAAGTGTCGTAGTGTAACCAAATCTCCTGTGTGTGTGTGTGTGTGTGTGTGTGTGTGTGTACTTAATGTAAACAATTCTGGTGAAAATGGAGCCATGAAGTCTGTTCACAGGCTCAGGGCTCCTTCTGATGGCAGGTGTGTGTTAACCACACTGATGGACACTGATGTCTCATTGTGTGTTTGTGTGTTTATGTGTTTGAAAACATTTATTTTGAAAGTTACCAATTATTGTGAGTTCTGACGCAGTGGTGGTAATAACAGTGTGGTTTCTCTTCTCAGACCCTGTGAGAATGAAGCAGCGATGATGGTGGATGTAGAAACAGCCAATCAGGTAACAGCTCTAACCTCCAAACATCCTCTAATTATTAATCATCATTCTGTTGTTTCAGGTAGCTGACTTTTTATTTCTAAGATTAATTTTACATTACTACACCCATGCGGTGTAAATGAGTGTGGTGGAGGTGTTTATCCTCACTCTGTTCCTCTGTTCTGATAGCAGGTCACCTCACCTCTGTAGTGCACTCAGGACTGAGATAAGTGTTCTTGGGCTCCGTGTAGGGAGTGCATGGTCACATCTTTGTGTGTGTGTGTGTGTGTGTGTGTGTGTGTGTGTGTGTGTGTGTGTGTAGGCTCTGGAGGCAGAGCTTGTGGTGAAGCAGAGAGAGGTGGAGCGTCTGACAGAAGATGTACAGAAACTTCACAGCAGCCTGACTGAACTCACCGACTCAACAGCCAATCAGATTAGAGAATTACAGCAACAGCTCGACTCCAAACACACACTGCTACAGGTCTCACACGCGCACACACACACAAACACACATCACTGAATCCAGGCCTTGTTCACTACATAGTGCACTTCTGTATCGTTAATGCCAAATATTATGAAATAACTATTAAATAAGACTGTGAAATGTGTTTAAATGTTTATGGGTTATCTGCACTGGTCGGGGCGTGTCATTCATATGGATACTCACCATACTGTGGGATTTTATAAGTAGGCTTCCAAAATAGTGCTCTGTGTAGTGATTAGGGTGTGTTGAATATGTCTGGTACCCATCCCCAATAAAGACTTCAGGAGTAGGGATTAGGGAGGAGGGAGTAAAGTACAGAGATTAATGAGTAGATGCTTGTGAGTAGGGAGTAGGAATTGAGGAGTGTGAGGGATTAGGGTGTAAAGTGTAGGAATTATGGATCAAGCAGTACTAAAGAAGTGTGCAGATAATAGTGAGTGGGAATTATGGAGTAGGGATTAGTGAGTAGGCAGTAGGGATTAGTGAGCAGGCAGTAAGGATTAGCGAGTAGGCAGTAGGGATTAGCGAGTAGGCAGTAGGGATTAGTGAGAAGGCAATAGGGATTAGTGAGAAGGCAGTAGGGATTAGTGATTAGGCAGTAAGGATTAGTGAGTAGGGATTAGTGATTAGGCAGTAGGGATTAGTGAGCAGGCAGTAAGGATTAGTGAGCAGGCAGTAGGGATTAGCGAGTAGGCAGTAGGGATTAGTGAGAAGGCAATAGGGATTAGTGAGAAGGCAGTAGGGATTAGTGATTAGGCAGTAAGGATTAGTGAGTAGGGATTAGTGATTAGGCAGTAGGGATTAGTGAGCAGGCAGTAAGGATTAGTGAGCAGGCAGTAGGGATTAGCGAGTAGGCAGTAGGGATTAGTGAGAAGGCAATAGGGATTAGTGAGAAGGCAGTAGGGATTAGTGAGAAGGCAGTAGGGATTAGTGAGAAGGCAGTAAGGATTAGCGAGTAGGCAGTAGGGATTAGCGAGTAGGCAGTAGGGATTAGCGAGTAGGCAGTAGGGATTAGTGAGAAGGCAGTAGGGATTAGTGAGTAGGCAGTAAGGATTAGTAAGTAGGCAGTATGGATTAGTGAGCAGGCAGTAGGGATTAGTGAGCAGGCAATAGGGATTAGTGAGAAGGCACTAGGGATTAGTGAGAAGGCAATAGGGATTAGTGAGAAGGCAGTAGGGATTAGTGAGTAGGCGGTAAGGATTAGTAAGTAGGCAGTATGGATAAGTGAGTAGGCAGTAGGGATTAGTGAGCAGGCAGTAGGGATTAGTTAGTAGGTAGTAGGGATTAGTGATTAGGCAGTGGGAATTAGTGAGTAGGCAGTAGAGATTAGTGAGTAGGCAATAGGGATTACTAAGTAGGCAGTAGGGATTAGTGAGTAGGCAGTAGGGATTAGTAAGTAGGCAGTGGGGATTAGTGAGAAGGCAATAGGGATTAATAAGTAGGCAGTAGGGATTAGTGAGAAGGCAATAGGGATTAATAAGTAGGCAGTAGGGAATAGTGAGTAAGGTAAAGATGTTAAATTCTGATGAGAGGTTTTTCAGTGTTTTTTTTATTTGTTTTGTTTTTAGGAGCTTGAGGAGAAACTGGAGACTCAGTCAGATTATGAGGAGATAAAAAGGGAACTGAGGTGAGTTATAAACTCTGTAAACTGTGTAATTATACTGGAACACGCCACATTTCAGTTTTACAGTTTTATGTGTGTGAGAATCTGAGTTTCTTTGCACGTTGATAAAATCTTTGTGATTGTCGCCCGTCTTAAAGAAAAGAAGTTTTTAAGACAATTATCGAGGCACTTTGTAGAACTGGTAGATATTGAAGTGTAAGGTTTGGATCTCAGTGTGTTCAGTGTTTAAAGAGCAGTGCTGTGCTTTATCACCTTTCAGATCTGTAATGAGGTTGTTAACCCCGTTAGCGTGAGCTGACTGATTAAATCTCGACTCCATAACTGGATTTAAGGCCATTAGAGTGGATGGAGCTGGCTGTGGGTGAATGTGGGCCGTTGTTTAGCTGCTACACTGCATTTAAATTTGTCCTGATGGCCTGTCGGGACACATTCCACTGTAATGGAGGGAGAGGTTTGGGGAAAAGCCGTAGTCTAACTGTGTGAAGCCACACTGGTGTGTTTGAACGCTGAGTTTTACTTTATAAACATTTAATGTGCAGAAAATGAGATTATATTAAGATTAAAATTGTCTCTGCAGTAAAAGGTCATGTGTTTCCAGAACACACTATTTTTATTTCCTGTAATAACAGCTCTATTGTATTTAATTATAGCACCCTTACAGTGTGTAGTGATCTTTTAAACTGCTCTGGCTTGGTTATTTCAGTAGTGACAATAAATAGTGCTTCAGGGTGAGACGTGAGCCTCCAAGTGAGCTTCTCTCTCTATTCTAGAAAGTGTGTTTTTGTGTGTTTAGTCCTACCTGTACACATTTTTCCTTATATAGTGTCGTTCTCCCATCACTAGAGTCCTGAGAGCCATGGAGCTGGGTTCCTCAGAGAGTCCTGCAGAACAGGTACCACTTTAATTTGATGAAGCAACATTCTGTCTGTCTGCAGTATTCAGGTTTAAACGTCTTTCTTTGACTCAGAGTGCAGGAAGCTGCCCTCTTTATCAGGATAAAAATATAAGACGTGCACAATGTGTTTGTGCACAGGGTTCTCCGAGAGGGCAGGAGGATGGTGGGCAGGACAGAGACGGCATCCAGAAACAACCGAGTAGCAGAGACCTCAGCGGTGAGTGACTGAGACTGAATGGGATAAACAGCACATGGAGAGTACATCAGGAATTTAAAAACATAACAAATAAAAGAATAAAAAAAAAAAAAATAGATTTAAAAAAAAGTGCCATAAAACAGCCAGTGAAGAATGAACAGGATGGAATCAGTGACCACGGACACTTTTTAGGTCACTTTACTCCCTGCAGCGACACACTCGTTAGGTGTGTGTGTATGTGTGTGAACGGGCAACACAGGAAATGTCAGGTCAGTACACACCTATGGGCTTCTTCATGGAGACTTTGATTCTCCTTAGGGATGTAAATCTGATTCTAAACCTGCTTTACGTGTTTTAATTGTCATCTGAAGCCAATAGTAATCTGTTTATTTGTTTCAGTCAGTTCTGTCCCTTTCTTTCTTTCTTTCTTTCTTTCTTTTTTCACCTGTGTGTCAGAGTTTTATTCTGTCTGGTGTTTAATATTGTTGTCTCATTAAGGTTCTGCAGAGAAGCGTCTTCCCGCCTCACCCTCTACCACCCCTCCTCCACCTGGCCATGCCCACTCACAGTCTCCACCTCTTTCTCAAGTCCTCCTGAAGAGTAAAGCTCCACCTGAGTCATCCTGCTCGTTTTCTACTGATTTGTTCAGGCACAGCTTCAGAGCTGCTTTTCCTCAACTCTCTGGGAAATCCACTACCTCGTTCCTCCACCGGACATTTGGTCAGAATCTGTACAGCGCTGACCTGCACGCGGAGGAGGAATGGGACACTACTGAAATCGCACGGCAGGTGAAGGAGCAGCTGATGAAGCACAACATCGGGCAGCGTGTGTTTGGACACTACGTGCTCGGGTTATCTCAGGGCTCCGTTAGCGAGATCCTCGCTCGGCCCAAACCCTGGAACAAACTCACCATTCGTGGGAAAGAACCATTCCACAAGATGAGGCACTTCCTGTCTGACGAACAGAACATCCTGATGCTGAGGAGCATTCAGGGACGACAAAGAGGTAATAATCCTTAATAAACATTAATATTCATAATATCAACATTCTTTGTCTTTAAAACTCTCTCTCTCTCTCTCTCTCTCTCAGGTAATATCACCAGTAGAATTCGTGTTCCTGAGAGCAGCTCGAATGAATCCCTTAAGTCGATTTTGGATCAGACCAAAAGAGACCTGCAGGGTCACAAAGGTGAGTTGACTGCATTTCCTCTGACAATGTGATGTCATTTCCTGTTAGGTTTATTAATAATCTGTGTATTCAGGAAGCAGCAAGGTAATGTGTGAAACACGCCTGTTTTTTCTGTCGATTTTGCAGTTGAAGGCGTCCACCCCTCTTTATCGGATGACAAACTTCCCTCCGTCTTGGACGTCCAACAGGTGACGTCCGTTCCCACCATGACCTCTGACCTTTCCAATTTGGGCTCCAAATTACTCGGTTCCTCCATTTCTGTGCTGCCATACTCACCTCTGGAGCTTAACTCTGTGAAAAACACATCTTCCTCTCCTGTGGTGGACTCGTGGAGAAAGCAGTGGTGGAGCACGATACACTGTGAACAGCATAAAGACACAGACACGCAGGAAGACACAGAGGTAGATGAGATTTATGGATCCTGTAGAATGTAGATTGGGAATAAGACACTTTGGGAATATAGAATATTTAAATTTTAGGGCCTTGGGATATAGACTGTTAATTAAAGGCATTTCTTTGTGTTGTGTATATTATGGGCATGACCGTACCACCTCCATACCTCCTGTTGTCCCCACAGCCTGGCCCCATGGCCTTTGAGATTCCTGTTTCCTCTCATGATTACTGGAAGGATCAGTTAAGCACAGAGTCTCCGTTTAGCAGAAGATCAGAACAAAATCTTCAGATGTCCAACACAAACGAGACACCTCACAGCAGCCCAGTGCTACCTTCCTCTTCCTCTTCTTCCTCCTCGCTGCAAACAAAGCAGATGAAAGCCACAATGACACCGCTAACATCCGAGCAGTATGAACAATTCATGTATCAGGAAGTGGATACGGTGGAGCTAACGCAGCAGGTCAAAGAGAAACTCGTCAAGAGCGGCATCTGTCAAAGAGTGTTCGGGGAGAAGGTATGAAATACGGTGTGGTGAGGTACACACAGGCCACACCCACTTTACTGAGACCAACACACATAGGCCATTCCCGCTTCACTGAGACTGCCACACAGGTCACGCCCACTTCATTGAGATTGACACAGAGGCCACACCTTCACTGAGATGACACAGAGGTCACGCCTACTTCACTGAGATTGACACAGAGGTCATGCCCACTTCACTGAGATTGACACAGAGGCCACACTTTCACTGAGATGAACAAGAGATGCACATCTGAAGACGTGTGTCTGTGTCTGTGTGTGTTTGTGTGTGTGTGTGTGTCCAGGTTCTGGGCCTATCTCAGGGCAGTGTGAGTGACATGCTCTCTCGGCCGAAGCAGTGGACTAAACTGACTCAGAAAGGCAGAGAGCCATTTATACGCATGCAGCTGTGGCTTGAAGGAGAACTGCAAGACCCCATAAGGGGTAACACACATACACATGCACACACACACGTGTATACACACTCACATATATGCACACACCTCATTGTAATCAGTGTGTTTAAATTTTAGATTGGCCGTGTTTCCCAAAACAACTCAGTTGTCAGTTCGTGTTTAGGTTGCGCTGTGTATCGAAGCAAACAGTGTGTGTGTGTTTAAAAAATGTAAAAAAAATCTTTTATCCACTGAATTCTGAAAGCCTCATATAATAAAAACAGTGACCTGGATTTCGAAGACGAAATAACTGTGTCATCTTATTCATATGCAGTGATGTGTATGTGTGTGTGTGTGTGTGTGTGTGTGTGTGTAATGACAGAGCAGTGCATGATGAATTACCTCAGCTGTGTGACCTAAATTAAAGAAAATTAAAGCAGGCTAAAAGAAATTCTGCTCCAGGGTGTGTGTGTGTGTGTGTTTGAGTGTGAGGCTGAGGGCACTGTATAACCCTTCATTAGTCACTGTAGATACATTCTGCTGAATGTCATCCTGCCCTCTAAACACTTACACACACACACACACACACAAACGCACACTCACAGTAATGCTTATTTGTTCCTGTCTCAGCAGAGACTTCAGTCAGTGAAGACTCAAAGTCTCCTGGAAGCTCGTCTGAGGACCTTGTTAAGCTTGTTAGGGACCAGCAGGAAGAGGTGGAGCCTGAGTCACATGACACGGCAGCCAGAATGCAGGAAGTGGCAGTCACACAGCTGGAACTCGACACCTACTCCATCAGCAGGAGGGTCAGACAGGTGCTGAGTGATAATAACCTCGGTGAGAGAATAAATTGTAGTAAATAAAACTGATATTTAATACAGGCCTCAAATCTGAAATACAACAATACTTTATTTAAAGGATTATTAAATTAAGGCTGGAATTAAAAGATTAAAAATAATATGTATGTGGAAGACAAGATGTAACAAATAGTCATTATTACTCCGGTGTGTATATGTGTGTGTGTGTGTACGCAGGTCAGCGTCTGTTCGGTGAAGCTGTTTTAGGTCTGACTCAGGGTTCCGTGTCTGATCTTTTGGCTCGGCCCAAACCGTGGCACAGACTGAGCGTGAAAGGACGTGAGCCATTTGTGCGAATGCAGCGATGGCTGAACGACACAAACAACATCCAAAAACTGAGAGAAATCAAACACACTGAGAGAAAAGGTACAATATCAGCTCAGAACACACACGCACACCAGCAGCTCTTTAAAATAATGCGTCCTTGTGTCATGAAATTACACCCAAACCTCCTGGCTCCGCCCACTTCTCTACATACACACTACATCATCTGGAGTTCCACATGTCGGTGAGTTTTCCAGACTGAATGCAGGAAAGACACAAATACACACAAATATTCAACATATTTCACCACATGAAGAATTACAGCTCTGCCGCATCCAGTCATCATCAACACTAACGACTGCTGAACAATCCGGTTACAAAAATAATTATCAAATATTATATTAAAATGGCTGCTGTGTCTTTCTGAAAACAGGACTGAAACGTTTGGTGTTTTATCTGGTGTGTTATTTGGTTAGATTGTATTCAGAGGCTGCCCCCTACTGGTCATTCAACACCATCACACTGTAACGGTTCCAACTCAAACCGTACTTTATACCTTCATTTAATTAGTTTCGCTGTCAGACAAAAAGTTGGAGTGTTTTTGTGCACGTCTGGTTTTAGAGGAATAAATGAGTTCATGCTGAGTATAACAGCGCTGTCACGGCAAAACACCTTTCAGCTTTCATTAAAATTCACTAAATATAAAAAGAATGTGACAGCAGTACGCAGCGACGTCAAGTGTTATTAATATTCCATAATTAATATTACAGAAGTGTGTTTTTAGTCTTGAATCGAATCTTATTACTGAATTTAAAACACTGTACTCTATAATGCTCTTTATAATAATACTGCTGTTTGCATGTGTGTGTGTGTGTGTGTGCTATGTGTGTGTGTGCAGTATATCTGAAGAGGCGTGTGAGCTCGGTGTGTGAGGACTCTGTACTGGACAGTGGTGTGTATGTGGAAGAGTCTGGACAGGAGTGTGTTCCTCAGCTGAAGAAGTCTCGGGTCATCATCACTGCGCAGGAGAAAGAGGCTCTGAGGAAAGCGTACGAGAAGAAACCATATCCTTCACCAGGAACCATCGAGGAACTCGCACAGAAGCTCGGACTCAAAGCCAGCACTGTCACCAACTGGTTCCACAACTACAGGTCAAACACACACACACTAATACACACACGGTGAAAACACATGCACACTCATAACACACACGTACACTCAAAACACATGCACACTCATAACACACACACACACTCAAAACACATGCACACTCAAAACACACGCACACTCAAAACACATGCACACTCATAACACACACACATACTCAAAACACATGCACACTCAAAACACACGCACACTCAAAACACATGCACACTCATAACACACACGTACACTCAAAACACATGCACACTCATAACACACACACACACACTCAAAACACATGCACACTCAAAACACACGCACACTCAAAACACATGCACACTCATAACACACACACACACACTCAAAACACACGTACACTCAAAACACATGCACACTCATAACACACACTCAAAACACACGCACACTCAAAACACACGCACACACACTCAAAACATATGCACACTCATACACACACACACTCAAAACACATGCACACTCATAACACACACACACACACTCAAAACACATGCACACTCATAACACACACACACACACTCAAAACACATGCACACTCATAACACACACACACACACTCAAAACACATGCACACTCATAACACACACACACACACTCAAAACACATGCACACTCATAACACACACACACACACACTCAAAACACATGCACACTCATACACACACACACACACTTAGGAAAGTGATACTAGAAAAAGGTGATGAAGAAGATGATCAGTAAACTTACAGCACTGTGCACCAGAACTGCTAACAAAATATTTTATTTACTTCATTTACTTATTTATGTGTGTGTGTGTGTGTGTGTGTGTGTGTGTGTGTGTGTGTGTGTGTTATTGTGAGCTGCTCTTTAGACACAAACTTTAGTGCATTTGGGACAGAGTCACAGCAGAGAGCTGGAACACTTGCTGTTTCCTGTTTCCAGGTCTCGTATTCGGCGTGGAATCATCATGGAAGCGGCTGCAGGGAAATCGGACGGCGTCTCCGAGGCACAGACGAGTGAAGTGCAGGAGCACGCTGAGGACTCCACCTTCAACTTCCCAGAATCCTCAGCATCACCCGGAGTCCTGAGAGACAGCAGCCTGCGCAGACGCAAAGTCGCCAACCTGAACAGCATCATCCACCGCCTGGAGCAGGCAGTGAGTCGGGATGAGGCCCACGATGGCGACATGTGTGAGAGTCAGGACGTGAGTGCGGAGTGTGTGAACGCTTCCTCATCAGGGTGACTGGAGGCGGAGTCTCAGACAAAGCACTGGCAGTCAAGCATGTCATTAGAATATTAGGCCACGCCCTGCAGGGGCAGTCTAAGATCAGTGTAATCAGCTAGGACTCTCATTTATCTCAGATTTATCTCATTTTTATTTTATTTAAAATGTACTGGACGTTTGACAGACACTATTTTAGAATATTTGACTATTTTCGGATGTTAAGCATCAGCACTGTGTTCAGAACTGCAGTGTGTTTATGCAGAAATGAAACAGGGAGGAATAAAAGAAGAAAATGGGGGATTAGTGAACTGATAACAGATAAAAATGACAAACTCAGTTTACCACAGCAGGAGGAGAACAGAAAGGTTGTTATTATTATTATTATTATTATTATTATTATTATTATTATTATTATTATTGTTATAGGGCACTTAACAGACTGCTGCGGCCAAATGGTGCAAAAAATAAACCCAAATCTATAAAAAAAGTCAGCAATAAAGGCAGCAACTGTTAGTTACTACAAATTTTTTTTTTTAAACTTGTGTGTGTGTTGACAGGGAATAAAAAAGAAGCACTTGAGGAAGCAGGCTTCTGCTCTTGACTCTATGCAACTCTGCCTGACGTTTTTTATGCTAGAAAGTTAGACGTGTTTGTCTGAAAATCTTTTTGTAGGTGTTCGTTTTATTCCTACAAACACCCCACTGCTCCACACACTCTATTCTCTGTATGAGCCACATGAACACCATCACCAGCCCTCAGTGCAGACAGGGGAATTTTTCTAGAAAAAAAAAAAAACATCTTTTAGTAAGTAAACCACTATAGAATAGTCGCCTTAGGTGAAACACAGCCGTGAAACAGCACTTAAAGCCTCAGGTCCTTCACATGAACGATACAAACTGCACTTTATGACGTGTTTATAACGTTTTTACACAGCGTGAGCGGAAACACTCGCAGGCTTTAAACCTTCCTGTTTTATCTGCTTTAAAAAACACAGTTTGTAAAATATTCTCTTTCTGAAACATTGTGTGAATGCTCTGAACCCCTAACCCCCCAACCCCCCTCCCAAAAAAAGTTGAAATTAAATCCAAATCAGCTCTTGAACACTGCACACTGTCACATCGGCTTGCTAGACATCCGACACGCTGACTAGCCGAGTGACACAGCCCTCAGTGTGGCGACTGAAGGGGATATGAGAGGACCAGGGAATGAGAGAGATTCGTTGTGTGTGTGTGTGTGTGTGAGATGTTTTCCTTCTCCTTGTTTCACTTGTAATAACAATTCTAATAATAGTAGCAGACTTTTATCAGTTGATGTAGTAAATTATACAGGTATTTTATAAATATGAAAGTTATGGAATTGTTTTTATATATTTGAAGGAACATTAAATGTTCAGCTTCCATGTTGTCAGATGAACAAACTGCCGGCGGTTCAGTAAAACAGGCTTCCAAATATGTGCTTTTTAGTACAGAATCATTTTGCACCTTTATGCTTCTGTTAACAAGTTTAATGAGCATGTTTCTGTGCACTAGTCATACAGGCATTATAACGCATCATAACACATTTACACGATGACACGTAAAGCGCTTTTACGTTTGTGGCATTTTAATCTCATGAACAGATCATTTCTCTGTCACTTGACGCTACACCGAACCTCACTGAGGCTCTCTTCAGACTTCACACCGTCCTCGGGATTGTCATCATGAGTCTCGAAGTGAGTGAACGTGTTAGTGCACTACGCAACACCGACACGTGACCACACTTTTTTCACACTCTGTTTAATCACTGACTCATTGCTTAGTTTCATCGCTTTTTATCTAACAGTACGTCCTGCATTATAAATACCATGCTCCCGTTTCTGCCCAGAACACGGTGAAGTAACTTTAATAACACTGAAATTCCACAACATCAGGAATGAATGACATCACTTCCTGTCTCAGGTTTTAATGTTTAAAGCGTTCATTTGGTAAACAGATTCATTAGGAGAAGCTGCAGAGTTGAAGATGTTGAAGTGGATTGATTTCCGATGCGTCATCACACATTACACTGTTAACACATCTGATCCTTCAGCACTTCATAAACTCAGCATCAGGTTTAGCAGTTATTAATTTAACAGTTATTTACTTCTCTTTTTCTTTTTTTCCCTCTTATCATTTGAGTTAAGTGACTTGATTTTTTTGTGTATTTTATTTAAGTCAGTAGCGTAAAGCTCTAATTTTTAAACAATAATAAAATGATTACGGATCTGCGAGGAAGCTCATTTACATATCCTTTACACATCATTTATATCTTATTTACATATTTGCATATTCTGCACATATGGGAGTATGTAGGAGGAGTTATAAACGATGTAGGCATCAGATTCAAATCTCAGGACAAAGCTCCATTTATGAACTTTATAAAACTTTTCTGCTGTTTTTTATTTTCTTTAATGTTTTCATTTTAAAGCTGAAGTGTAAATAGATCATTCCATTTTATATCTCATCGTGTAGCTGATTTTTATTTATATTCTCTGTATTTACAGCGTTAACGTCTTCCAGTCTTAATCCCAGACGCAAAAAAAAAAAAAAAAATCCATCACTGTTTCGTCCTTAATGTTTAATACATTCAATTTATCTAAGAAACACAGGCGTGATCGTGGAAGTAAATATATTTTGTATTTTCCTCTGTGTATCCTTTGTATATGTGTGTGTGTGTGTAATATTTTATACTTGTCATTTATTTTATTTATTCCAATAATTAACACCAATTTAGTCTGAAGAATTTGAAAGTTTATTTGGAAAGTGATAAAAAAATAAAATAAATAATTGTTCTAATTTTCTTGTCTTGTCTTTCTTGTTTATTTACAATCCACCTGACATTTGTTTTATTTATTTATTTATTTATTCATTCATTCCTGTCTGAAGGTGTCTTTTATTGATAATAAAAGACGATGCTGATGAAGATGCTGGAGCTGAATTTATCAAAATTATTTATCAACAAGATCCTCATTATTATTGTTATTATAACATCTGCCAATATATGAATGATGTCACATGCATGAATGATTTCAAATCTAATTATAAACAAATCTAAAATATTTAGGGATTAATTAAGGTTTATTTCTATGATTATAATTTAACAATGTCCATAATTGTTCACAGATTAATAGTAAGTAACCCTTTATTTAAATACCTGATATTTATCATATCACATATATAGGGGGCACGGTGGCTAGCACGTTTGCCTCACACCTCCAGGGTTGGGGGTTCGAGTCCCGCCTCCGCCATATGTGTGTGGAGTTTGCATGTTCTCCCCGTGCCTCGGGGGTTTCCTCCGGGTACTCCGGTTTCCTCCCCCAGTCCAAAGACATGCATTGTAGGTTGATTGGCATCTCTAAATTGTCTGTAGTGTGTGTGATTGCGTGAGTGAATGAGAGTGTGTGTGTGTGTGCCCTGCGATGGGTTGGCACGCCGTCCAGGGTGTGTCCTGCCTTGATGCCCAATGACGCCTGAGATAGGTACAGGCTCCCCGTGACCCGAGAATAGATCGGATAAGTGGTAGACAATGAATGAATATATATATATATATAATTTCAAGCCCGAAATTATTCATACCCCTGGCAAATTCTGACTTAAAGTTACTTTTATTCAACCAGCAAGTTTTTTCTTGATTAGAAATGACACAGGCGTCTCCCAGAAGATAATAAGACGATGTACAAGAGGCATCATTGTGGAAAAAATTATTACTCATCTTTCATTTACATTTGAACAAAAAGTGGCATGTCCAAAATTATTCATACCCTTCTCAATAATCAATAGAAAAGCCTTTATTGGCTATTACAGCAATCAAACGCTTCCTATAATTGCTGACCAGCTTTTTGCATGTCTCCACTGGTATTTTTGCCCATTCATCTTTAGCGATGAGCTCCAACTCTTTCAGGTTGGAGGGTCTCCTTGCCATCACCCTGATCTTTAGCTCCCTCCACAGATTCTCAATTAGATTTAAGTCAGGACTCTGGCTGGGCCACTGCAAAACGTTAATGTTTTTGTCTGCTAACCATTTCTTCACCACTTTTGCTGTGTGTTTTGGGTCGTTGTCATGCTGAAATGTCCACTGGTGCCCAAGGCCAAGTTTCTCTGCAGACTGCCTGATGTTGTTGTTGAGAATTTTGATGTATTGCTCCTTTTTCATGGTGCCGTTTACTGTGATTAGGTTCCCTGGTCCACCGGCTGAAAAACACCCCCAAAACATTAGGTTCCCACCACCATGTTTGACAGTGGGGATGGTGTTCTTAGGGTTGAAGGCTTCTCCTTTTTTACGACCAATGAAGGCTACATCATTGTGGCCACACAATTCAATTTTTGTTTCATCTGACCATAAAACAGAAGACCAGAAGTCTTCTTCTTTGTCCAGATAAGCATTTGCAAAGGCCAAGCGGGCTTTTGCGTGCCTTCTCTGGAGAAGTGGTGTCCTCCTTGGTCTGCATCCGTGGAACCCAGCGGTGTGCAGTGTCCGTTGGACTGTCTGCCTTGAGATGTTGCCACCAGCAGAGCCCAGATTCATCAGGATGGCCTTGGTGGTGATCCTTGGATTTTTACCTCTCTCACTATCCTCCTGGCCAGCACAGGTGTCACTTTTGGCTTCCGACCACGTCCTCTGAGATTTTTCACAGTGCGGAACGTCTCATATTTTTTAATAATACTTTGCACTGTAGCCACTGGAACTTCAAAACATTTAGATATGGTCTTATAGCCCTTTCCTGACTTGTGAGCAGCCACAATGCGCAGCCGCAGGTCCTCAGTGAGCTCCTTTGTCTTAGCCATGACTGTCCACAAACCAACAGCAGAGAGCTTCTGTTTTTCACCTGTTGAGTTGATTAAAACAGCTGTTCCCAATGAATCAGGGTAATTAGGATGCTTTAGAACAGCTTGGACTATTTGGAATGGTATAGAACTTTGGATTTTCCCATAGACTGTGACAGTTTGCAAAGGGTATGAATAATTTTGGACATGCCACTTTTTGTTCAAATGTAAATAAAAGCTGAGAAATATTTTTTTCCACAATGATGCCTCTTGTCTTGTCTTATTATCTTTTGGGAGAAGCCTGTGTCATTTCCGGTCCAAAAAAAAACTTGCTGGTTGAATATAAGTAACTTTAAGTCAGAATTTGCCGGGGGTATGAATAATTTCGGGCTTGACTGTATATATTTATTCCCCTCTTTTTTCCACTCCTCCTTGTTTCGTCTCTCTAGCAGCCTAAAAGTTCTTAATGTAACATATTTTAATCTTATTGTCTTCCAAATAAATGTGTTTGGGACACGGTGCTGTGTAGAGTGCAGAAGAAACTGGTCACGACGTTGAGGATGAATAAAGAGTTAAATCGCTGCACAGATTTATTCATCATCCCTTCGTTGACTTCAGACTGAAGAAGATGGCCGCCGCTACAGTTAGCATGATGCCCACAGCTATTTCTGACATGCGTCCCAGCTTCCTGTCCTGTAACGTGGCTTCTTCCTGCCTCTTCATCTCCTGCAGACGAGCTCGGATGTGTTTCTGTCGCTGCAGCTGCTCGCCGTAGTGTTCGCGGTAAAACGTGTCGAAATCAAAGACGTTCTGCGCACCAGCGCCGACTTCCGGAGAGCGACGACTTCTCGTAGCGTCGCCTGAATATCCGCTCGTCGTCTCCGTCGCCGCAGTCGGTCGTCTGGGACCCCGGATGTCGGCCTCGCCGAGGACCCCGCTGTCGTACTTCCTGCGTAAAGCTCTGTTCCCCAGCACGCTGTACGCCTCGCTGATCTGGGAGAACCGTGACGCGGCGTGTTCGCTGCCTGCGTTTTTATCGGGATGGTAAATGAAGGACTGTTTATAGTACGCTGTTTTGATCTGCGCCTGAGTGGCGTTCGAGGAAACCTGCAGAACGTCGTAATAAGCACTTTTCGATTTGTATAATGGGATGTCCTCGGTGCTTGAGGTTCTATACGATCTCGATGCGATTATACACCTGCGAGAAAAAACAGCATGCCTTCGACTCACAGCAGACACGTCCAGTCTCTTCTTACTGGAGGCGAGACGGAGGAATAAATATGGAGTCGTCCTCCACAGGCTACCTGTAATCATAAGCACATTGTTTAACATCATCATCATCATCATGAGGGATTAAAATAAACCAGTTCCTGTATTGCACTCCCTGAAACCAGCTTTTCAAATGAAAGATTTGGAGCATGTTATAATAAGCGTAACAGATGTTTCAGGAAAATAATCAACACGAGCAGTATAAAGCTCGTCTTGAAATGTTGAGGCTGACATCCAGTGGCAACAGGAAGAACTACACATATTTACATTGGCGGCAGATATATTTATTTATGGATGAATGTCATTGTAATAATGCAGTAGCTCAGTGTTTGCATGTGCTCCAGTGAACATGAACCCATTCAGTTGACCTGTTTCAGCTCTACACCGCCTTCATCAGGTCAGTAAAACAGACTCGGCGCTTTTAATTCAAGGCAAATTGAATAACAACACAAACAGAAGTCTCTGGAACACATTTACTGACTTTACACACTGCTAACACACGAGCAGTCTGAGAATGTGAAAATCCTACCGGCTCCTGAGTCGAGCCGCAGACTGACCTCCGCCATAATGTGCAGATTTTAGAGGCTCGAGTGTTCAATCACTCTCTGCTGCCTACATGTACACTACTGGGAGCACTGAATGATGAGGAGAAGGATTCAGGCAGCCTATCTAGTGCACTCTGTGTCCGACATAAACCTGCTTCAGAGTTCAACCCGACGAACTCGCTTTTCTTCCGGCGACAAAAAACAGACCAATCAAAACGGCACATCATGTCACGTGTGTGAAAATGTAACCAATCAGGCTCGAGGAAGAATCACGGCTCGGTTAGACGAGTGGTGTTGTTTGACATTTTTACAATTAAAAGCAAAATATTTGATGTTTGATTATTTGATATTTGATTAGTTAAGAGATCACATAAGAAAAAATATAATAATTAAATTTAGTGAATACTCTGATCAGCTATGATGAGAGCTTATCTCATCTTTTTTTATTTATTAACTATTTAATCAATTCTACTTTAATCTTCGCTCACTTTATTTAATAATTTCACTTTAGTTCACATTTTTAAAATAATTACATTATATTATTTTAATACAGTATAATAATATAATCTTAGACAAAAGGTTTGGGCAAAAATCGGAAACTTGTATGTAGCTGGATTAGCAGCGTGTTTTTTATTTATTTATTTATTATTATTTTAGAGGGTTAAGGGGCGTGGTCTAAGGGGTGTGTGGGCAAAGGGGCGTGCTCTGTTGTGTCTTCAGGCCGCAGCTGGACCGTGATGTGAGGCAGAAGCTGTGCATCACCGTATCTTTGTGTGTATCTGTCCGCGGTGACATTTCGGACTAAACCCTGCTACACACACACACAAAAGTGGTTCCAGTCGGGTTCTTTAGTGTGCATGCAGCAGAATGGAGCAGGCGAGACGCCGAACGGAGACGCAGGACAGCTCTCCATCAGCACCGCCAGCTCAGTTAGCTCGGCTGGTCTGCTGCCCGCGGCCGCGAGCTCTTTATCGACATCTTCATCATTATCACGGCTGAGGAGGCTCACTCAGGAGGGCCGCGAAGTTCCTCCTCAGCCCACAGTCATGGTCGTGTTCTCGGCTGCAAGGGACAGCGAGCCAGAGGAAGATTCCACCATGTTCAAGTCTGAGGAGGAGAAACGCAAAGCAGCCATTCCTGCTCCGAACAGAAATTTACCCAAATCCCTACGCACATTGAACGCACCCCAGGAGGTACTCCGGCCTGGATTATGCCATATTTATTTATTTATGTATTTATTTATTTATTTCTATGACAGCAGTGTCGAGGTGGTGTAACATATTAGCCTAAAGTCCGTGTGTGTGTGTGTGCTTATGTACGCGTGCACTGTTTTATTTTACACACGTGTCGTGTTTATTTTCATTTGTATTTGCTACGTGTCAGTGTTTTCTTAGTCTGGATGCTGCCGTTTTCTTCCCGTTTACGTAAATCTGAAATCTGATTGGTGCGTCATGGTACGCCGAGGACAGGCGCCGCCGCTGATTGGTTGTTCTCACACTCCTGTCACAGCACCGCCTACTCTGTGGGCTTCAATTAATAATGTTTCGGAAAATTCCACTCTTAATAAAGATGTGTGTACGGCAGGGATGCTGATTATTACCGGAATGTTCTTTACTTTAATCAGGCCTTCCTATTTTTTTTGGAGCCACACCTCACTTCCTAAAAGGCTCATTTTTTAATCTTTTATTCATCTGTTTACTGTATCGTAGTTTTCTATTAAAGAAATTGCGACAGTGCATCAGTACTAATGCACTGCTTTTCACATCAGAGTATCTTCTTATATCTACAGATAATTTACATGTGTGAATTGCAAACACTGTATAGTTTTATAGACATAATATCCCTTAAAGTTAAAGCTAAAGATAGTTCAGTAGATATTTAAATGTCAAGGAGCAATTTGTTGGTTTATCTCCTGAATCAGCAACTTGGCTTGCTTGGGAAAAATATGATCTTATTAACATAAAATTATCTAATAAATATTACTGATAATTACTGACAGCAGTAATTAACAAAATAGCAAGAAGCAAACAGAGACTACACACCGACTACAACATTATATTTCAGAAAACACTTTTTTAGAAGTTAGATGAAAATGAAATAAATAAAAATTCAATCAAATCTAAAATTCTGCTAGTTGTAGTTAACATGTTGTGTTGTAGTTTGGAATAACGCCCAGATGTGTCACCTGAGTCATGTCGCAGTGTTGCTGATTCATCCAGCGTTCAATGATGGAGTCTGAAAATTAATATTAAATCATTAATACGGGTAAATCTCTCTGCCGTAGTTTCCAGAGGTGATTCCTCTGAACGTAGGAGGAACACACTTCACCACACGCCTGTCCACGCTGCGGCGGTACGAGGACACCATGCTGGCCGCCATGTTCAGCGGGCGCCATCACATCCCCCGGGACGCAGAGGGCCGATACTTCATCGACAGAGATGGAGCTTATTTTGGGTGAGAATGTGTGACTGTTACAGTTACACATCCAGGGAGAGTTAGACCTCCACATCTCTGATAAGAGTGTGTGTGCGTGTGTCTGTGTGTGTTTCCTGAGTACAGGGACATCCTGAACTTCCTGCGTGAGGGTGAGCTGCCTCAGAGGGAGCGTGTTCGGGCCGTACACAGAGAGGCTCAGTATTACTCCATTGGGCCGTTGTTAGAGAGGCTGGAGGACAGACAGCCGCTGACTGGCGAGAAAGTGCGACAGGCATTCCTCGACCTCCTGCCGTATTATAAAGGTCTCCCTCACTCACATACAAACACACGTCATTTTATATTACAACGGACTTTATATTAACACTATTCCTCTTAGCTCATTAAGTCAAGTTTTTGTGAAATTGTGTAGAAGTGCAGATTATAAATTATAAACTTTATAAAACTTTTTGTTATCAGTTTCTGACACGGTTCATTGAGCTGAACAGAATAAATTATATAGTGTTCTGATTTGTTGTGTATATAATACTGTTAATATTGTAATAAAAGAAACTTTCATTGCATTTATAGATGTTGTTATCATGCTGTTGGTCCTTCTGCATGCTTGTTGTGCTCTCTTCTCTTCTGGTTTCCTTTAAAAGTTCTCGGTTGTGTTTGCGCTTCAGAGAATCTGGAGCGCATCGTGGAGATTGCAAAGCTGCGAGCGATGCAGAGGAAGGCTCGCTTTGCCAAGCTTAAGATCTGCGTGTATAAGGAAGAGATGCCCATCACACCGTACGAGCGTCCGCTCTTCAACTCCCTGCGTTTCGAGCGCTCAGAGAGTGAGGCCAAGCTGTTCGAGCACCACTGCGAGGTGGACGTGTCGTTCGGGCCGTGGGAGGCCGTGGCCGACGTGTACGACCTGCTGCACTGCATTGTGAGCGACCTGGCCGAGCGCGGCATCAGTGTCGACCAGCAGTGCATTGGAGTGTGTGACAAACACCTCATCAATCACTACTACTGCAAGAGGCCCATCTATGAGTTCAAGATCACCTGGTGGTGAAGGAACAGCTTCTGCTGCTGCTACTGCTGCTGCTCACAGGGGTTTTGATGCTGGTCCAAATCTCGGTTCTGTCAGGAGATTGGAAGCGGGTCGCGTCCGTAACACTAAACCTAAACTATTTTCACATTTAAGATGACGTAGTGGTGCAGGACGCTTACTGATCAGGTCCGGTTTCTTTTAAGCAGGTCCAGGTTCCTCTGAGAGCTTGCATGAGGACAGCAAACCTGATGCTAATGCTAACCATGTTGCTAATCCATCTGAGCTTAAGATCACTTAGTGAACTACGTATATAGATTTTGGAGCAAGCCCCATTGCTGTGGGAAACTTGTGAGAAGTTCGTCTATGAGCTCAAAATTTATTTATACCTATATACGATGGCTTCATGAATAAGGGGAATGAGGTTCTTTTAGGAGAAAGTCCAGGATAAGGAGTGTTAAAGAGCCGCTCATCAACCACTTCCACTGCTACACCTCCTTGGTGGTGAAGAACAGGTTTTAGTTATTGGAACAGGTCCGGGTCTTTAAGGATCTCACAGGAAGGTTGGAGTTTCAGCTCACTGGTTGTTGTTGTTGTTGTTGTCGTCGTCAAAACAGTTGTGGGTCTTGTGAGGTTCTTCTTCCTGGATAGTGTTGGTGAGGTTCTGTGTGAAGAGCCAATGTCGTGTCCTAAGATTGAGAGCTGAAATTCTCAAAACGTCCTGTTTTTCTGGATCTGTGCTCATCAATGAGCGACATGCTCACCAGATCCATTCTGCATTCCTTGTGCTTTTCATCTCAACTAGTAGTTCGGATATTTAGGCGAATGTAAGACAACATGCAAGACTGTTTCCTACTTTCACTGTATGTGTTGTGAAGAATTGAGTCTGTATGAAGCTGTGATAAAAATAACTACAGAAGTCAGTTAATAGTCGTGTAGTTCCTCTCGCGCCATAAGTAACGGGTCATGATCTCATCAGGTATGTAAGCTGTAACCTGTTCCTAAAATGTATATAATAATGAACTATATGCCGTAATGTGTGTGTGTGTGTGTGGGGGGGGGGGGGGGATGGGGGGGGGGGGGTTATTAAGCAGCGCTGCACTGAACCGACTGTTAGTCTCCTTGCTGTTGCTGAGACTCGTTCCTCTTCCCTCTGTAGCTCTCAGCTCTGATGTTTCAGAGGTTCAGCTCAGCCGTAGCCGGACGATCTCGCTGTAACTAATCCACCTTCCTCTGTGTGTTTTTTTTATTTTTCTCTGAGGGCTGCATGAGCTCTCAGGATGAGCAACGAAGTTGTCTGTTTCCTCTGTAACTCTGCTGCGCAGCAGTGGAAATGAACCGAACCTCATGTTTGTACTGCTTCATTCTGCTGATAATAAACTGTATATTTTGCCATTTGTGTGAAGAACGAGTCAATCTGTTGTGGGAAAACCTGATAAATCCTTACAGAGCAGTGAGAAGGAGGCGCTTACTTTTGCTAGCTTTAGGAGTAACTGGCATATTGTTTTGTGGTTTATCTCCAGGTTTTTTTTTACTGGTGCTCTGAACAATGTACATGAGAGTGTGTTTACAGTCATCCACAATCAGGGTTAGATCTCAGCTCATGCTTTTCCTGATCTTCTGCACAGAATAAAGGCAAATAACAAAAAAATAAATATAAAATAAAAAACCCAAATTGCAAGATCAAATTTTCACTTAAAAATGTGGTGTATAACGACTTCAATTTGTTGTTCATAGCAGTTATTGTTGTTCATAGCAGTTATTTAATGAAATTTAATTATAAACACTGACTATTACAATCCTAATAAGTGTTTACACTTCAGAGAAGGCCCTGAACCTGAGCTACTGCATTCTCTGTTTATTTATAATTTATTTTAGAATTGCTCTATACAACAAGGCAAATGGATATATTTCTTCACTACAGAGAGAATATAAACAGAAATATCAGCATCACAGTTTCAAAATAAATCAAGTGAAAAATAATAAATAAATATGCACATTTAAAAAGAATAAAGTACAATATAAAGCAAATTAGTTTCTGATTAATTCATAAAATCAGCCTGGCAGTCTTCTTCTTTCGGCTTCAGGGGTCGCCACAGCGAATCATCTCTCTCTCCACCTATCCCTATCTTCTGCATCTTCAACACTTGCACCCACTAGCTTCATATCCTCATTAATTCCATCCATATACCTCCTCTTTGGCCTTCCTCTTTGCCTCCTGCCTGGCAGCTCCATGTCCAACATTCTCCTACCAATATACTCACTCTCCCTCCTCTGAACATATCCAAACCATCTTAATCTGGCCTCCCTAACTTTGTCCCCCATATGTCCAACATGAGCTGTCCCTCTGATGTACTCGTTCCTAATCCTGTCCAATCTTGTCACTCCCAAAGAGAACCTCAACATCTTCAGCTCTGCTACCTCTAGCTCTGACTCCTGTCTCTTCCTCAGTGACACTGTCTCTAAACCATACAGCATGGCCAGTCTCACCACTGTCCTGTCCTTGATTCTCGCTGATATTTTCCTATCACACAGAACTCCCGACACCTTTCTCCACCCATTCCAACCTGCCTGCACTCGCTAATTTACCTCTTTCCCACACTCTCCATTACTCTGGACTGTTGACCCCAAGTACTTAAACTCCTGTACCTTCTTCACCTCTTCACCCTGTAACCTTACTGTTCCACTTCCCTCCCTTTCATTCACACACATGTACTCAGTCTTATAACCAAGTATAACCACCAAGTCCCCCCGGCTGGTGATATTTGTTGTTATAAAAATAAAATCCTCATAAATAATATATAAAATTATTTTTTACACTGCCTTAAAGCTTGTCCTCAAAAGATCTTATGCATATATTTATTTTTTATGTAAATGTGTTTATGTAAATGCAATTTTCGTAGGAAATCGTTTTTAAACAGATAACTGCGCGACTGATCCGCTCTGCGGTGTCGCGCTGTCAATGTCGCACAGATATGACGTCACTGTGTTATTGCACCAGGCTGTGGACGTGTTGCTGTTGCTGATCAGGTCGGTTACTTGTATCACCTTTATAAGGAAACACTTTGTCATTTTGTTTAAATGGTTTGACAGTTTGGATGTTTATGAAGTAAACTCGTTTAGTTTTCGCCTGTTTTCGCTGTAGCTAATGTGTGTATATATGTATTTATGTATGTATGTGCTAGAATGCTAACTAGCGTCTGCACACATAACACGTATAGAACATGCACTGCAGTTATACAGGCTTTATAAACGCTTTATACCATGGCACAGGGTTTATTTTTAAAAGGTATCTCCATTGGTGTGTTTGTTTTTCATAGCTTACGTATTAAGCGCCTATTCCAAATACACTATATTGCCAAAAGTTTTGGGACACCTCTCCAAATCATTGAATTCAGGGATTGGGCTTGACCCCTTAGTTCCAGTGAAAGGAACTTTTAATGCTTACCAAGACATTCTGGACAATTTCATGCTCCTAACTATGTGGGAACAGTTGTAGATGACCCCTTCCTGTTTCAACATGACTGCACACCAGTGCACAAAGCAAGGTCCATAAAGACATGGATGAACGAGTTTGGTGTGGAGGAACTTCACAGAGTCCTGACTTCAACCTGATAGAACACCTTTGGGATGAATTACAGCAGAGACTGCGAGCCAGACCTTCTCGTCCAGCATCAGTGCCTGACCTCACAAATGCGCCTCTAGAGGAATGGTCAAAAATTCCCATAAACACACTCCTAAACCTTGTGGAAAGCCTTCCCAGAAGTGTTGAAGCTGTTATAGCTGCAAAGGGTGGGCCAACTCCATATTGCATTTATGTGCATGTAAAGGCAGATGTCACAAAACTTTTGGCAATGTAGTGTATTTCTTCTGCTTTCTCTTATGACCTTGTCCTTAAATAAACTGAGTTAGCTCTATTTCACTGTGTATTCCTGAAGCTTGTCAACACACCCGTCATGTGAATGAACTGAAGCAGAGTAAACACTCAAATAGTCAGTCTCTAAAGCAGTGAGTATTAATGAGGAGTGCTGTTGTTTAGTGTGAGAAGCTGGGATCTGAGCTGCACCAGTCCCCCAGTTCCCTCATGACTTTTCTTCCTCATTTTCATTCAGTGATCATTGAGTTTTGTAGCTACAGTTCTTGCTCCAGGATTTTTTGCAGTTTCAGCAAATGTTTAGAAAAAAGTACACACTCATGTAAAGCTTCATACTTTTTATTCTCTAACTAGAAAACCTGTGAGATTAATAGAAAATGTTTTGGAAATGTACTGAAACATCCAGGAACTTACTGTTAAAGTGTTTGTTTTATATCTGTTTGCTTATCACTGTAGTTATGATCTTTACTTGTTCTGACCTGTAGTACTTTCTTATCTGCTCTCCTGCACTCGCCCACATGGGAGAAAAAAATCTTGTTCTTTCTTGATACTGTACGTCTGTACCCTGCACTCACTGTGTGTGTGTGTGTGTGTGTGTGTTGCAGACGTGATGAGTCAGCGATCTGAGCGGCGAGGGATTCATGTGGACCAGTCGGAGCTGCTGTGTAAGAAGGGATGTGGTTACTATGGTAACGCGGCATGGCAGGGGCTGTGCTCTAAGTGCTGGAGGGAGGAGTACCAGCGTGCACGACAAAAACAGATCCAGGAGGACTGGGAACTTGCTGAGAAGTGAGTGAGGTTATAGTTTGAGTAACTCACTCTGTGACTGTCCTTCATTTATTCAAGAAATTCAAGAGGTTTATTGTCAAGTGCACAGTGAAAACACAACGGTTTAGACAATACAATGAAATGCTTACCTTGCACGTCTCCCTTACAAAAAGAATAGAAATGTATGAAAAATACAATAAAAAAATAAAAATATACAGATTAAGTCTTAAGTAAGGTGCTCAGTGTGTTGTGTGGCAGCAGTCAGTGGGGGTGATGGGGTGTGAGGTAGTGGTGTTAAGTGTTGTTCAGGAGTCTAATGGTTTATGAATAGAAGCTGTTTGTGAGTCTTTTTGTCCTGTAGCGTCTCCCAGATGGCAGAAGTGTGAAGAGGTTGTGTTGTGGGTGTGTATTGTCCCTGATGATGTTATGGGCCCTCCTGATGACCCTGGTGTTGTAAACGTCCTGGAGTGATGGGAAGGCCGCTCCACAGATGAACTGTGCAGTTTTTATGACATGCTGGAGAGCTTTCCTGCCCTGAACAGTGCAGCTTCCGTGCCACACTGTGATTGACCTGGTGATCACACTTTCACTTTTATCTGTAGAAGTTGCTGAGGATCTCAGTTGACATGCCAAATTTCCTCAGCCTTCATAAGAAGTCCTCGCTGATGTAGGTTCTGAGGAATTTGAAGGTTTTCACCCTCTCTACCTCTTTCTCAGCGATGTAGATTGGGGTATGCTGCTCCTTCCTCCTTCTCCTAGGATCAAAAACCATCTCCTTGTTCTTATATTTATTTAAGGAGAGATTATTTTCCTGACACCTATCAGAGGCTATCAGACCTGCTACTTCTATTCTGTAAGATGTTTCTCTCCACCAGTAATGAGTCTGATGACTGTGGTATCATCCGCAAACTTTATTGTCTAGGTGTTGGTTTGGGAGGCCACACAGTCATAGGTAAAGAGGGTGTACAGCAGTGGGCTCAGGACACATCCTTGTGTGGTCCCTGTGCTCACAGTTCTGATGCCTGATGTCCGGTTTCCTACTCTGACTGACTGGGGTCTGTCCGTCAGGGAGTTCAGCACCCAGTTACAGAGAGAGGGTGTCAGTCCGAGGGTGAGGAGCTTTTCAGAGAGCCTGTGTGGAATAACTGTGTTGAATGCCGAGCTGTAGTCGATGAATAGCATTCTCACATATATGTCCTTACCTTCCAAGTGTGTGAGGGCTATGTGGATGGCAGCGTTGACAGCATCTCCAGTGGACCGGTTTTGTTGATGTGCAAACTGAAATGGGTCCAAGGTGGTTGGAATGTTCCTTTTTATGTGGGACATGACTATCCTTTCAAAATATCGCTATTAGGGTGAGTGCAACGGGACAATAGTCATTCAGGCAGGCCACAGTGTTCTTCTTTGGGAGAGGTATGATGGTGGTGGACGTGAAGCAGGTGGGCACCAAGGCCTGAGTGAGGGACAGATTATAGATGTCCGTGAACACGTCAGCCAGTTCCGACGAGCAAACCATGAGTGCCCGCCCCGGGATGTTATCTGGGCCGGCTGCCTTCCATGGGTTTGTTTTCCTCAGAGCCATGCGCACCTCTGCTGATGACACAGTGAGTGGCGTGTCCAGTATGCTCTCTGAGTCCAGAGTCTTATGCTGTTGGCCAGTGTTTGGGGCCTCGAAGCGAGTATAAAACTCATTCAGCTCATCATTATTCCTTTCCCAGTGAACGTGTGTGAGAAATCCTCCAATAAAAACTAAAAACTCCATAACATACATTTAATTGTTTGTGTGCTTTACACAATCACAGCAATATTTCCCAGACGTTTCCACGACAAACATGACAAAAAACATGACAAATAAATCACAATAAACTGAGACTCTCTTCCTCTTTCTCTCTTCCACATTATAACATTCTGTCAAAGCATTATGGGATATGTAGGACAGAGAGGTGGACATGTACAGACGGCCCCTCGGGAGGATTTTATATCGTAACATTCACTTCTGTTTACACCGTAAAGTGCATCTTGACCAGGAGTGTTTATTAGAGCTGTGAGAGCCGAACTGCAGGAATGTCAGAGTGCCACTTCCTGTGAAACTGATTCTGGGGAATATTCTAGATCCTTTGGCTTTGTTTTTGTTTTTTTTGACACAAAGCTACTTCACGTAAAATGTGTAAAACGAAACGTCAGTGCAATTCTGTAAATATTCATCAGTACTGTCATCTCTCTCTCACAGATACCCACAGATGGAGAAAAAGAGACACACACACACACACACCACTGCTGATGTTTATCCTGTTAATCCCTGAACACAGAGTGTTTTCTCCTGTTCAGGTTACAGAGGGAGGAGGACGCAGCGTACGCAAGCAGTCATGGCTCTCAGTCTCAGCCGTCTCTCACTCCCTTCTCCAAGTTCGAGGAGAAAAAAACCAATGAGAAAACACGCAAAGTGACAACAGTGAAGAAGTTCTTCAGCCCATCATCACGCAGCACTGCTAAGAAAGGTACTTCACGACTGGGGGAGGGGCCATGAGTGATACAGACACGTCTGTCTGTCTGTCTCACTGTCTGTCTGTCTGTTGGCTGTGTAATTGCTGTCTTGAGTTGTTTGCTGAATTGTAGGTGACTGCGGATGAATGAATACTTTAAGGTGTGTAAGTGTGAGACAGGACTCCCACCAGAGTGTTTCCTCGCCCTGTGCCCCGCCCCATTCATGCATCACTTCCTCCTTCTTCCCCTTCATCATTTGTTTAGAGAGGATTTGGTTAATGTTTAATCACAGAAATGGCACAAACTCTTCAACTTTTTTTTCTTTTTATCATCAGTGTTTTATTTCACCTGTTAATGTTTTTCTCTGTTGATACTTTACTGAGTGATTATTTCATTTGTTCATTTTTATTTTGTGTTAATGTTCATCATCATCACATTACCTGCATGCTCTCTCTCGCTCTCTCTCTCTCTCTCTCTCTCTCTCTCTCTTGTCTTCCTGTGTACTTCTTTTCTTCTCTTTTTCATTTATCTGTTCCTTCTCTCTTTTATTTATTCTCATTGCTGCTCCTTCCTTTGCCCCACCCCCTTCACTCCTGGTGTCCCTCAGAGAAAGGGAGGGATGAGGAGAGAGAGAAAGAGAGAGAGAGGGAGAGAGAGAGAGGAGACAAGGTGCAGGGCAGGAGGGAGAGTCATGGAGAGATGCTGCTGCGAGATCTGAAGGGTATTTTTACATACTCATGGGAGATCGGCTCTCCGACTGAAGGTAAACGGAGAGGTCGTGTTCACGCCCCCTTCACCTCAGACAAGACACCTGAGTGCTCTTCACTTAACACGATTAAACACAACTCTCTCGCTTTCCCAAAATCACCACAGAGCAGGAACGAGCTGTCCATTTCTGTTTATGCTGTTCCGCTGCCATCTTCACAGGGGTTCTGGGAAACCGAGGGGAAGTGGCACGTCTCCTGACTTCCTGTGTGGAGTGTGAAGTGTGTAAAATTGGCTGCATTCAAAACTGTACTTCTTTCTTAGAGATGGATTGTGTGATGCACAGCAGCTAAAACTGTAGAGATGTGTAAATACGGGTAATGTGTATTAAAAAACGTGAAGCTCAGTCTGATCCCTGCAAGTCTTTAATGAAAGAAACACAAACCATTAAACCATCAAATCACCGCCGCATTGAGTCCAGAACATGAAGTGGTTAGAGGAGAGGAAGACTGTTTTTTTTTTTGTTTAGCTGCTGACCATCAGCCTGTTTACTTTCTCAGCTCTCTGTGTGTGTGTGTGTGTGTGTGTGTGTGTGTGTGTGTGTGTGTGTGTGTGTGATTTGTAATGGTGTAATAACATGTGTCGTTCCGTTCATTTGTGTGTCTTTGCGTCCCGTCATCATGTTTTTGATGAACAGCTCTGGTTTCCAGACTCAGAGGTGGGTGTGTAAAATAAATATAATAATAATAATAGAATATGAGAATAATATAAAACTAATTTGGTATGGTTGTTTATCTAATTTTCGCCTCATATGTTATGTTTCTACTTTAGATGAATCTGCTGCAGGATATTTTGTGATGTTGAATCTTTTTAAAATAATCTTAGTTTACAAGGTTAAACACACCAACCTGTGGCCCTTTTGCAATGTTGTGTGTGTTGTCCCAGAGAGTCATGAGGCGAAGTCCCACAGTCCGTCGTTTGTGCGTCAGCCGAGTGTGGAGACGGATCAGGTGTCGAGGGAGTTCGTGGAGTTCCTGAAGAGTCTGAAACCTGGACGAGAAATTCACAAACAGAGCCGAGCCTTCGTGGAGAGCATGGGGAATAAGAAGGTGTGTGTGCAGAACGTTAAGCTCCTGTGTCACCTTTTATCCTGGTAATTTCTTGATAATTGGCAGGTAAATAAAGAGAGATAAATGTAAAGGTAGTGGAAGTGAACGGAGCTGTAACACAGAGCTGATAGCCTCCATGCTGCTGGAAAAAATGCTGTGTGTGTCAATGATGTTTCAGGACCTCGGCGCTGACGAGCTCTCGGAGTGTGTGCAGGATTTCTACCAGAACATGTCTGACCGTCTCCTCTCTCACTTTAAAGGTAAACGATTGCACATGACATTGACACATCACCTGGAAAAACCCCAGAACACAGCATTTAACGTGTGTGTGGGTGTGATGTCCTTTTTAGGTTCCTCTGAGAAGGTAGAGCGAGTGATGGACCAGGTGGAGAAGTACATCATGACTCGCCTCTATAAGAGTGTGTTTTGTCCTGAGACCACTGACGATGAGAGGAAAGATCTGACTACGCAGCACAGGATCCGGTGAGATCAACCTCACACCCTGCATTTACACACAGCCAGGAACAAACACTCAGTAAATACACACTGATGTCAGCGATGGAGGTCTGAGATATATACACACACACACACACTGCTCAACACAGGATGATGTTGAAGATGATGATGATTGCATTTGGTTCTCAGGGCCTTACACTGGGTGACCATCCAGATGCTGTGTGTTCCTGTGGATGAAGAAATTCCAGAAGCAGCTGATAGTGTAGTGAAGGCCATTACAGGTTTTTATTATTATTATTATTATCAGTAGTAGTGATAATTGTCGTGTATTTGGGACATATGTTAATTTATATTATAGAGTTATAATTAAATAATAATTATGTTTAGACTTATTTTGTTACAGCCTTAGTATTATTAATATTACTTTATTGTATATACTTTATTAATTATTATTTTTAGTTACTGTTACAATTTATATATACATGTGCAATAAATAAAATAAAGATGCGATAATTATACATTAATTAAAGCACGTGTGAAAAAATATAATAAAAATTGACTCTTAAAAGACTGTAGGGCAGAGGAAAGAAAATAGTTTTTAACATTAAAACGTTATTAAATATGAAGTGGAATATTATAATAAGGTAATAAGGTGTTTGAACACGTTTCCCCTCACGCTCCTGTCTTATTTCTAATTAATAATGTGTTTCTGTATTCTGAAGCTTCACAGGAGTAGTGGATTTATTCCAGACAGTCAGATGGAGAAGAGGAGAGTTAAATAGAAGGATATTCAGAGTTTGTGTTATTATTTTCTGGTGTTTTTGCTGTAGATATAATTGAGATGGATTCAAAGCGTGTGCCAAGAGATAAGCTGGCCTGCATCACCAGCTGCAGTAAACACATCTTCAACGCCATCAGGGTGACGAAGAAGGAGCCAGCGTCGGCTGACGATTTCCTCCCCACGCTCATTTACATCGTGCTGAAGGCTAACCCACCACGCCTGCAGTCCAATATCCAGTACATCACACGCTTCTGCAACCCGAGCAGGCTGATGAGCGGTGAGGACGGGTACTATTTCACCAACCTGGTGAGGACTCGGGGTGGGGTCCCTAAAGCTGCCCCTATTCAGTAGCCATAGAGCCATCTGATTGGTCTGTGGAATTTACCTGATAACATAATGATTAATTTCAGCATTGTGTAGAAGAAATGATCATTGAAGTCGTGATTGCGG
Source organism: Hemibagrus guttatus (assembly GCA_033459395.1). Lineage (NCBI taxonomy): Eukaryota > Metazoa > Chordata > Actinopteri > Siluriformes > Bagridae > Hemibagrus > Hemibagrus guttatus. The sequence goes on along the minus strand of JAUCMX010000015.1, from coordinate 16,066,886 downwards.
TTTGTGTAGCTCTGCCCCTACGTTTTTCCACAGTGTTGTGCAGTGGCGTTTATCGAGAAGCTGGATGCTCAATCCCTCAACCTGAGCGTTGAGGATTTTGAGCGTCACATGTGCGGCGGCAGTGGATCTGGTGAGGTTTCCCCACGCAGGAGATCTGAGTCAGCGTCCCCGTGGCGAGTCGAGTTGCTCTCGGCTCTGCAGAAACGACAGCAGCAGGTTCTGGTGGAGGCGCAGGATCTTCAGGCTGAGCTCCAGCGCTGGCAGGAGGGTGTGGCCCATGAGGTGCAGGACATCCTCGACAAATACCCACTAGAGATCAAAAGGCGTGCGTCACATACAATTGATTCAGAGAACGAGGAGAACGACAGGCTGCCCCCGCCCCTACAGCCTCAAGTGTTCGCTGGCTAGAAGTCCTAACAAATCTGAAGCAGAGTGAGTCAGTGTCAGAGTGAGTCAGTGTCAGAGTGAGTCAGTGTCAGAGTGAGTCAGTGTCAGAGTGAGTCAGTGTCAGAGTGAGTCAGTGTCAGAGTGAGTCAGAGTGAGTCAGTGTCAGAGTGAGTCAGTGTCAGAGTGAGTCAGAGTGAGTCAGTGTCAGTCAGTGTCAGAGTGAGTCAGAGTGAGTCAGTGTCAGAGTGAGTCAGTGTCAGAGTGAGTCAGTGTCAGAGTGAGTCAGTGTCAGAGTGAGTCAGTGTCAGAGTGAGTCAGTGTCAGAGTGAGTCAGTGAGTCAGTGTCAGAGTGAGTCAGTGTCAGAGTGAGTCAGTGTGAGTGAGTCAGAGTGAGTGAGTCAGAGTGAGTCAGTGTCAGTGTGAGTGAGTCAGGGTGAGTCAATGTGAGTGAGTCAGAATCAGTCAGTGTGAGTCAGAGTGTGTCAGAGTCCAGTCGCCCTCAGAATAAGACTACTGCATATTTAAACTATAGTAATACCTGAGAGTCTGAACAGAACGACACTCTCTTTATTTCCTTTTTTTGGTTTTTCCTTTCTTTCACTCTCCAGCCCCTAATCTGTGTGTGTGTGTGTGTGTGTGTGTGTGTGTGTGTGAGTGAGAGAGAAAGAAAATCTATGACCATGTGCAATGTTGTTCATGTACACTCACACGCGCGCACACACACACACAGAGTTGTAATATAAATGTGTGCACTAGGGGGCAGTGTGCCTTCAACCAGACGAGTGTACTGAAAGTTTGCTTTTCACTTTTAAATCACACTGGAACGGCATGACATTAATTATTGTACAACTCACAGCTGCGATCATTTAAGAGAGATGTTGACGATGATGTAGATGACGATGATGATGCTCCTTGTGTGTTTGTGAGTTCTGACTTTGTAAACATTTCACTCAGGAGACTGAAGCTGCATTTAAAAGATTTCCATTTTTTTTCTCCTGAGCTTTTCATTAGTACTGATGGAAGGACACATGGGGTACCAGTGTGTATCCCACTACCCTGGTTTTGTCATTTCACTCTGCAGGCTGGAATTGGTGTCTTTTAGGTTCATATATTTATTGAAACACAACCCTTTCAGCCAGCAGTTACTTTCCAGTTGGCTGGTCAGATTTCATTTCTCTGATCATTTCAGCTCCATTGTGTCACTGATCACAGTGATTCCCATACACGCTTCACTGATGACTTCGACTCGTGTTGCACGTGTGCACTCGTGGGGGTAGAGTGTGTGTTCGAGTGGATCTTTCACTTGGAACACACTTGACTTCACCAGAAAGAACGTAACTGAAGGAATAAACACCACTACACAGTGCATAGTGTGTTATACTGCGTTACTACATGTATTTTAATGTGTTTTATCAACACTTAGGTCTGACACCCTCACTTCTCATCCTCACTTCTCATCCGATGAATTGTTCATGATTCGGCTCTTAATGTGGCCTAATGATTGGACCGTGGAGTTGAAGTGAAATACAAATCTGCTTTAGTATGAAACTACATTTAAACTAATTTGCAAGTGACACACACACACACATACTGCATTAATGTTGACTACTTGTAAAGGGAATTTGTTTGCAATTCTGTAAGATCTATCCATCATTCCTACAGCTGCAGGTCTGACCTGCAGATGGTACGTTATAAAAATGTTCATTTCAAAAGTTTTAACTCATAACATTACTGTACTGTTCAGTGGTGTGACACTGAGCCGATAATCATTTGGTTACACTGCGATATTTAAACCTACTTGTTTTAGGAAATCTTATTATGAGATGATCGTTTTTCGTCTCAAAGTTTGGGTTTGTCACAAGCTTATCATCATGAATCACCAAATCAATTTCAATTATATCTTTAAAAAAACTTCAGGAATATCTTTAAAAGATGAAGTTACCAGTAATGTGTGGAAACTCCCCTCCTGGTTGTGAGTGATGATGTGTTTATGACATGGACATTAACTCAGTAAACACAGACTCCAGCATGTAGCGAGTGTGACCCGAGTTACAGACTTAACGTTTTAGATGTTTCTCCTTTACAGCACATTTCACACAGCCACACAAACACACTAACTAATCATGATCAAGGTGCTGTAGTGTGAGATAATAATTTATACTGGTTTTTATTTATAAAGTACAGATAACTGACTGGTATGTTGTTTTGCTTTTCTGTAACTGCTTGTAAATGGTGATAAAAAAAAACAAAATATAAGTATAAAATATTTAGTGTTGTCTGAGATTTTTTTCTTTCTACAATCTGAATGAAAGTGCAAGCAGTCGTAAGTCTGAAACCACGACCTGCTCACTTTAAAGTGCACTGTCTTGTCTCTGATTGGCTCGGATGAGTACACTGTTCCAGGGTTCAGGATTCAGAACCATTTAGCGTCTCGTTCTTAACCCCGTAGCTGATTTGGAGAAAACGGAAAACCTTTCAAGGCTGTAGATGAAACCCTGGTTTTGTCTTTAACAGCGTACTAACATACTTAACCTCATTTCAGGAGGCTCCTCCTCTCGCTGCTGTAACCTGACTGCAGATTTTTTATTTCTATGAACTCTTGGGATTGGCTAAAACAGTTCCGTTCCTCACATTTTTGTGATTCTGAGCTCCGTCCCAGCCGTGTGCTGCCTCCGGTCTCCAGGCGTTCTCACTTTAGAATGTGGGTCACAGGTTCTTAGGAGACGAGAAGAGATTTTAGTGAAATTAATGGCACCCCAGTTTTCTCTCTTTGCTCTGGAGAGCGAAGCAGCACAGAAACAGCCTGGGTTTCAGACTGTGTAGTTAATTTATTCAAATAACTGTGAATTAATGTGCATATTTATCACATGCAGTTTCTTCTAAACTAGTACTAACTCATCAGGTCTTTAATACACTCATGAGGTTAAACAGGGATGATGGATTGTATTAGTCCTATCCTGCTTTTTGTGCACTGCACATTTACATTTTTCCACTCATTTGATCTCCATGAAAGGTTTCCTGATGACTTTAACTGTTAGAGCAAAAAAAATAATGATGTATAGTATCATTGTACAGTCAACATGTACAGTCCTGAAATCATTCAGCACCAGGAAACAATGATTTATATAGAAATCCTATATTTTGTCCCGTTGTTGTCTCTGTTTAGAGCATGTTCTACTTTTTGCAGAGAGAATAGTGAATGCGGTGATCTTTACAGACGCAAATAATGAATAAAAGTCTATTTCTTGGTATTCATGTGGTATCTGTAACGCAATGCAGATCCCGAGGCAGGATTAATGAGATATGGGTGCGCGCGCATGAGCCAATTTCATAAAGCCCCGCCTCCAAGTCACTACCACGCTCCTGATTGGGGGATGTGAATTCAAGCGAGCTCTACGATTGGTTAGATTGGTTTCCCATAGCGACATATATTGACAGCGCGAGCCGCATTTGGACGCTATGCTTTTTTTTTTGTGGGACGTTTAGCTTAGCTTAACGTGTATTAGCTACAGCGTGGAAAGCGAGGTTGTTTTTTTTTTTTTTTTTTAAATTAGTGTCATTTCATTTAGACATTCGACGCGAACTGCATTGTGATGCAACGTGGAAAGAAGTAATATGTGGCTGACTGTAGTTTGTGAAGCTAATATTATTAGCTACTATAATGTTAGCTTGCTAACCGACTTCATTATTTTTCCTCAGTAGGCTTCTGTAAGATCCCGCCCCTGCGTAGGATTGGTTAACAGTACCCCGCTAGTCTTTCTACTATTGGCTGGTGGCGGTAATGTCATTCACGAGCTGAGCGCTGATTGGGCAGAATCTCTGTGCAGGAGGATTTGTCGGAAAACGAGGGGGAAAGAAAAATAACGCCAGGTAACAAGCTAGATATTTATAAATCCGGGTTTTAGACGGTTTTATACTTAATACTAATTTTAAGCGTTAAGTTGTTAAAACTGATAAAGCATTCTAGATGGATATATAAGCGCTTATAGAATGTCAGGTCCGAGCTGGAGGCTGCTAGCTGAAACTTGCATTATTTTATCCTGATAAACATCTGTGTGCATTTTTTTTTTTATTTTTATTTATCTATTTTTTTGTCTAAAGAATTATTAGTATAAATGTACAAGTTTGACATATTAATGTTGTAATAGTAATCCCATAAATATATCCATCGTTTTATTCATCCTAGCTTAGCAAAAACCGAAGGAAAAAAACACAATTTAATAAAGGAAAAAGTATATTATTGAAATGACTTCAACGCAGGAATAAAAACAAGAGTCAAGCTCAGGAAAGCTGGAGTAAACACCCGAACTCAGGACTGTGTGTGTGTTTATAGGTTTATCTTTAGATCTTAGGCATTATAAAATCTCAGAAGTGTAGAAATGCAAATGTGTTAAATATATATTTAAATATATATTAGTTCTGTGTACTTCTATATACAGTGGTTGATTGATTTTTTAACCCTACAGACTGTGTGCTTGTCTTTTATCCTTTTATAAAATCAGCTCCTGGGTGTAAAAACAGTCGTTCGAACACTTCAGCCTTGCAGGAAGTAAAGCTGGCTGCCATGGATGAGCAGAGCGTTGAGGTATGGCATGTGGGATTGTAATATCGATTCAGACATAAATGGGTTTGCAAGTATGTGTCATGGTGGGTGTATTGTGTAACAGTTTACCTGGAGATCCTGTGTGTGTTGAATGCTTTTTTTCCCCTTTGTTGTAGAGTATAGCAGAGGTGTTTCGCTGCTTCATTTGTATGGAGAAGCTGCGAGATGCTCGTCTCTGCCCACACTGCTCCAAACTCTGCTGCTTCAGCTGTATACGGGTACACACACACACACACACACACACACACTCACTAACTATATCTCTTTGAGCTACTCTGACTAAGGATCTAGCCTCTGTTGAGCACAGGAAATAAAACCGCAGAACTGAGTTGCTCCAAAAATTGAGTCGTTCCTGTTTTTGTTAATTTATTAGACTGCCCCTCAACTTGACTGAGATTTATTTTGCCCTGTCATTCCAGTCCTGTCCTGGGGTAACAGTTACTGTACAGAAAGCAGTTGTGATGCTTCACTATGTGGTGAAACTGAAGATTTTGTATTTTAACTTTTTGCACGGAATCTACAACAATCAGCTTTTCATACATTCTTCCTAATACACCTGATTCACCACATCAGAAGACTAGCAGAACCACAGCAAGCTCCTGACAGTTTCTAATGTTCCTGCCACATTTAATAATTTGCAGGTCCAGTAATTTCTCAAACAAGTGGAATAGGTGAGCAGTAATGAAAGAATGCCTTAAATGTGTGTTTTTGTGTGTGTGTGGCAGCGCTGGCTGACGGAGCAGAGAGCACAGTGTCCACACTGCCGGTAAGTTTCTCCTCCTGTCTGTGTAAAAAGTATATTTTACTGCACACTTAAAGATGTAAAGTTTGTGTATCGTGAAGGGCTGTTATTTTTTTTTTAAATGTTTCATGAGAACCAAATGTTCCTGTCATGATATGTGAATAAATCAGAATTTGGAAATTTTGTGTGACCTGTTATAGAAAGAATTTGCTTTGTTTTATTTAAAACTATGAACAGAATTAGCCATCAGGTTAAATTTCAGTCACTTATGTTAAGGTGGGTTTTGGGTTTAGGAATAACTTGATACATTAATAATGAAGCTGATGTGGGATGGTTTTTCATGTGGGATTTCCTTCTGTGCACTGAGACTATGGGTTTAGATGTGATCATGGCATGGTTTCACTACATTGGTGTGTGTTTGTCTTCAGGGCTCCGTTACAGCTGCGTGAGCTGGTGAACTGTCGCTGGGCCGAGGAGGTTACACAGCAGCTGGACACACTCCAGCTCTGTAATCTCTCCAAACACGAAGAGAACGACAAAGACAAGTGAGCAGCACCGCACACTCGCACAACCCTGTACCCTCACCGCTAAGATCAGTATTGAGATTTTATCTGGCTCTGAATTCACTCCAGATGTTTTGTCTCATAACGTATGCGTCACTCATAACCTCCGTCTGTTCAGTCCTCAGTGCAGACGTTTTCTGTAGATTCTACAGCAACACAGAGGGAGACAGTTATTGTGTGTGACATTCAGAGCTGCACCCCCCCCCCCACTACAAACATCATAAGCACATCATGCATTATAATACATCTGGAATGATGATCAGTCGTGTGTGTTGACAATCTGACATTAACTCGCCTTCCTGGAAGCTTTTCCCCTTCACCTATCTCACCTTGATTGACCTACATTCTCGTGTGTGTGTGTGTGTGTGTGTGTGTGTGTGTGTGTGTGTGTATATAGTTAAGCTGATACTTTCAGGAATACACACATTTTTGGTCAAATGCTTTTTAACAATATTGGTAGCTTGGATTAGAAAGTGTTTGAGGGCTCCCAGGAGGCACAGTAAAACAATCTTCAGCCTAAACATAATTGACTTTTCTCTCTGGGTGGGAGGGGCATTTCCTATCTACCCTTTCAATCCCAGCAATGCTAGCCAATTGTGAACATCTGTGTACTCATCCTCTGAGCTAGTTATGATTGTTTCTCACATGTTATGCATATGAAATGCATCCAATGTTAATCAAGTTTTATTCCTAATTTGTGCCCGGGGATGTACTTATGTATGTATGTGTTTTTATATATATAAAACATATTTAAATCACACAGATGTGAAAACCACCATGAGAAGCTGAGTGTGTTCTGCTGGACCTGTAAGAAATGCATCTGTCATCAGTGTGCACTGTGGGGAGGAATGGTACACATTTTATTTAATTACTTAAAAAAAAAAAAAAAAAAAAGATAATCTGTGCTGTAATTTTAGACTGGAAACATGGCTTCATGGTTCATTCAGTGCTCATTTGATTATCACTCTTCAGCATGGAGGACACACGTTTAAGCCACTGGCTGAGATTTACGAGCAGCATGTTAACAAGGTCAACGAGGAGGTGGCCAAACTTCGACGCCGTCTCATGGAGCTCATCAGCCTTGTTCAGGAAGTGGTAGGGTGCCATGGAATGTTTGGACAATTAAAGGAGTTAAAAATTCTTGTAGCTGATGATGATCATAGATGTGTTGTATCTGATCTCTGAGCTGTCCACTAGGGGGCATCAGAGTTCACTATTTTTAGAGTTTTGCACTTTCCTGGTCACTGATTTAAAACTGTTCACCTGTGTATTAGTGTGTGTGATTTTTAGTTGACTGTGTGTGATCAGGAGAAGAATGTCGAGGCAGTGCGAGGGGCAAAGGATGAGCGAGTGAGGGAGATCAGAAATGCTGTAGAGATGATGATTGCGCGTCTGGACAATCAGCTCAAGAACAAACTCATCACACTCATGGGTAACTTAAACTGCAGTTTTTCTCTCACACACCGCGCTCTCCACCTGAATGTACATTGGGGTTTGTGTGTGTGATAGGCCAGAAGACGTCCCTCACACAGGAGACAGAGCTGCTCGAGTCTCTGCTGCAGGAAGTGGAGCATCAGGTGGGTGGAGTCAAAGTGGGAGATTTCGTATCACTCTTTACAGAGACTTTAGCTCTCTTAATTTAACATGTTTGTTTTAATATTATTGCACACACAGTAAATGATGTTGGAAATGTAGCGTGTAAACACTTTTTTAAAAAATTTTAGTAAATGTTTATGTTCAGCTGCGCTCATGCAGTAAGAGTGAGCTGATCTTGAAGAGCCCAGAGATCCTGCTTATGTTCCAGCAAGTCCACAGGAAACCCATGCAATCTTTTGTTACCACACCTGTACCACCTGACTTCACCAGGTAACATGCATACATACACAGAGTAACATAACTATGCTGCTTTTTTTTCTTTTTTTTTTCCCCCCCACAAAAATATATAATTTAATGAACTATATGGACTTAAAACTAGATGTAATTTTTTTTTCCACAGTTGTAAAGTTTATAACTGAAAAGTTATTGTAAAGCAGTTAATCTAGAACCAAACTACTCCTGTCTCTCCTCAGTGAACTGGTTCCTGCTTATGACTCAAGCACTTTTGTTCTGGCAAACTTCAGGTACTTAAACACTTGGATTTAATGTTTTTTGAAGTAAAGGAATGTGTTTGTATTTGATTTGAGGTGTGTGTGTGTGTGTGCAGCACACTGAGACAGAGAGCAGACCCTGTGTACAGCCCACCTCTCCAGGTGTCAGGACTGTGCTGGAGGCTGAAGGTTTACCCTGTAAGTGCTTTATTACACTCCTCATCTCCACGGTCACACTGCACCACACTGAGAAACTCCGGGTTTGATAAGAGTGTGTGGGTTTGTGTTTTAGGATGGGAATGGTGTCGTTCGGGGAAATTACCTTTCTGTTTTCCTGGAGCTGTCGGCTGGCCTGCCCGAGACTTCCAAGTAAATTATTTTCATCACTACTTTGTGTAGTATGTTCTGCTGTTCTGGGGCTAAAAGCTCTGAGAGGATGGCTTTCAGAGCTGAATTTAAACTGGGATTTTACTTTAAAGAAGAATCATGAACTGCAGCACTGCTGTAGAGATGTAAACTAAACTTTGTGTAACTTTAGAGCTTGCAACTTGAACTTGAGCTTACCCATGTGCAGGTACGAGTACCGTGTGGAGATGGTGCACCAGGCTTCCAATGACCCGACCAAGAACATCATCCGAGAGTTCGCGTCAGACTTTGAGGTGGGAGAGTGCTGGGGCTACAACCGCTTCTTCAGACTAGATCTGCTAGCTAGCGAAGGTTACCTCAACATGCAGACTGACACGCTCATCCTGAGGTGTGTGTTCAAGCCTTTAGTACATGCTGTTCTATGTTATACAATGCAGAGATCCTGTGAGTGTGTGTGTTCACACTCTGCAGATACCAGGTGCGTTCACCTACATTCTTCCAGAAGTGCCGTGATCAGTATTGGTACATCAGCCAGCTGGAGGCGGCACAGTCTAGCTACATCCAACAGATCAACAATCTGAAGGAGGTGAGTGTGAGAAATGCACTGCATACACACACCCCATTTATGTGCCTGTTAAATGTGTATATTTGGATCAGAGGCTGGCCATTGAACTTTTCCGGCGGAGGAATTCTCGGAGCTCGTCCCCACCAGATCACCGCATGTGCCAGCCCACATCCAGCACTGGTGCCCCATCAGGCCGAGACTCTCGTCCTGGGAAGAGTGCTGCAGTGGAGGATGGGTCACTGGTGAACGGGCAGCAGACAAAAGAGGAGGAAGAGGAGGAGGAAGAGGAAAAGACGCAGCACGATGACTCTAATGTAAGTAGAGATTCGGTGGAAGAAATGGAGGTTAATGAGAAATGGGAAATATAGACTCATAATATTATTGATTATTCCAATAACAGTTGTTTTTATTAAGTCACATTGCTACTACTGAGGCCTTGCTATAGTCCCCAGTATGCCAGAAATAAATCAGTCTGTGGCTCTGCAGAAAGACAAGCATTCCAGCAAACTCTGCTTGCAGACGTTCTATCTGAACACAGAGCGTGAAGTCTCTTCAGAATAAGACAATAACCGTGTTCTGTGCCCAAAAATAGCAGCTGCAGATCGGGTGATAAATCAAACCTAATGACACGTGTGACACAAGAAATTAATCTCTGTCAAGAGCAGAGGAGCGGAGCTGCAGCTCTGTCAGCAAGAGATCTCGTCCTCTCCATCAACATCTGCAACTAAAGTCTTAACTATGAGAAGGATGAGGAAAATGATGGGGTTAACTTTTGAGAGGAAAAAAGATTAAAAATAGAGCTATTTAGCAAAAATGCCAAAAAGATTAACAGGAGGTTATTTTTGTTAAGTTTTAATCCTATGTAAGAGGCAGGGTCACAGTAGCTTCAGATTCAAATATTTATGTAGCCATTTTTGTTTGGTATTTTTTATATTTATTTAACTGCATCTTTATTACTATCTTATATTAATAAATTCATATAGTTGGGCTGTATTCCAAACAGCTGTCAATTCACTGCTGTGCCCTACAAAGGGTATAATATAAAGGGACTCTGCACCCAATCTAGTGCCCTACTGCAGAGTGTACACACATAATCATTACTCAGACTTTGTGTTTGAGCAAAAAGGGGGGGGGGGGGGGGGGGGTTCATTGTTTCTGTAACCGGATGTGTGATGTTAGGAGCTGTCTGATGGTGACCTGGAGGTGGACTGTCTGACCGGAGACGAAGACGTGAACCCTCTGGATGGCAGCAGCACCTCTGGCAGCTCCACAGCCACCAGCAACACGGAGGAAAATGACATTGATGAGGAGAACATGTAAGTCGCGTGTTGAACATTTCTCACTTTGTCAGCTTTTTACAGTTTGCCCTCTAGCAGTGTGGCCAGCTACATGGTTTTATAGGTGACCTTAACACTCTCCAGCCCTGTAAATCCTCACCTTAGAAAATATTATTCTGTATAAACATGACCTCAAATATTTTCTCACCTCCTGACTCTGGGAGTCTGTTAGTGCTTACTCCTGAGGCTCTAATTATATTTTTTTAAATGCAAGTCTTGACGTTCTAAATTGTGAATTGTTAAATCAGCAAGGTCCTACAAATGTGCTTTGACAAATACAGTAAGCAAAATAAACCCGGCCAGCAAAAGCTGACTGCAGCATGTAAAAGCTGGACACAGCGAGTATTCAATGACCTTAGCAAGTGAAAGCTGGACATGGTAAGCAAGAGCTGAGTTTCTTGTGAATGGTTGTGAGAGTCAGTGAGGGTTGACCCCAGCGCTTGCTTACTGAACCTGCTGGCTGGACATGGTGAGGGACACTGAACCTTATGACAGAGCTTGACCTGAATAATGTAAAATGTGTGCATGTACATGAAGCTGGGGTTTATTCGCAGTGGCGGTTTCTGCTGTTGTCTTGGTTTTAAGTGGCTAATTTCCTGCTGTAGACATGCAGACAGTTGAGCCGGCGCTGGAGTGCTGGCATTTTGGAGCCAGTAGGTGGGACTAATTCAGCCTGAAAGGGCAGCTTTTGCCAGAATTCATCTCTTCTGCACTCCGTCTAATAAAAGCACAGCTTCTTTTACTGAGCTGAAAGCACAGTTTGTGTGTGAGTGAGGGCGAGAGACCAACCAAGAACTAGAAGGGTTTTGAGTATTTGTAGTAAGATGTCACAGTGGTGCTCCTGCTGTGAGCTAGCGACACACACAAAAACACACTCGCACTCAAAGTGCTTTCAAACCAGATGAGACAAATGAGTCATCAGAGCTCCTGTGTCCAAATGCCTCATCCTCTCTCATTCTATCTCTCTCACACACACACACACACACACACACACACACACTCTTCTACAGTCACGCTCACATGAACACACATTCACCCACGCACATCTCTTTCCACTCTCAGCCGGTTGATTTTGCTGCAGGATTCATGTCAGCTCTGTTAGTTGCTCCACACGCTTGGTCTTCCTGTGAGATTTTTGACTGAAGCTTTTATACTGACACAACCCCGTCTCGAACTATTGCACACTTTACTATTGAAAGATAAACAGCAATTTTGGTTTAAATGCTTTGCTGCTGAGCTCCAAAGGATGAAGGAGCCAATGAAGGAGTGGCTTCGTAAGAAGCATTTTAAGGTCCTGGAGTGGCCTAGCCAGTCTCCAGATCTCAACCCCATAGAAAATCTTTGGAGGGAGTTGAAAATCCATGCTGCCCAGTGACAGCCCCAAAACATCACTGCTCTAGAGGAGATCTGCATGGAGGAATGGGCCAAACTACCAGCAACAGTGTGTAAAAACCTTGTGGCGACTTACAGAAAACGTTTGACCCGTCATTGCCAACAAAGGGTATATAACAAGGTATTGATGAACTTTTGTTATTGACCAAATACTTATTTTCCACCATAACTTGCAAATAAATTCTTTAAAAATCAGACAATGTGATTTTCTGGATTTTTTTTTTCCGCTCATTCTGTCTCTCATAGTTGAAGTGTACCTATGATGAAAATTACAGGCTTCTCTCATCTTTTTAAGTGGGAGAACTTGCACAATTGGTGGCTGACTAAATACTTTTTTGCCCCACTGTATATTAGACAGCATGTTGTCCCTGTGACCATGTGGGTGTTCTCTGGGTTTTTCAGTTTCCTCCCACCCCCAAAACATGCCTGTAGGTGTGTTGGTGACTCCACTGTCTCAAGGTATACTCCAGATTCTCCAAGATGCTGAGCATAATGGGCTGAAGAGTGTAGGTTACTGCTGAGCCACCTGTTTTTGTACAAGTGGGCATCTTCTTTGCTTCTAAACTTCTGAATCCTACCAAGGCTACAGATATCCTTGTCCAGGAGCCAAAGGAGCAAAACCTGTGAATTCCTGTATGTGGAAGAGGGCAGTGGCACTTTCCTGAGTGTAACATCACCCTATGACCGCATGAGCAGCAGTATGAAAAGAAGTGTATGGCTGATATTACTGAATATTTCTGCCTGTGGTGTGCTCATTAAGACCCTCTTTTCAATCAGGTCTGGAGAGAACGATGTGGAGTACAGTGGGATCATGGAACTGGAAGAAGGAGAAATTTCTTATGAGGTCATAGGAGCCACAGGTGATCACCTCTTTATTTCCCAGCACAGTTTGCGATCACTCTGCACTTGCACCAGACTCAGGGAAAGGCACTGGCCTTAAAGTCTGAAGATTGTATGTTCAGTGACAGGAATGATAGAACTTTCAGTACACTTTTATTCTGCCATTTTATAAGGCTGTATGTGGTGTTACTTGGATGAAAAATTATTTAAAGTGATGGTGTGAATATTAGGACATGCAGCCCCCTAAACTGGGGGCTATAAGCCTCTAATTGTATTTAGTCTGTTTGTGCAGTGATCACACTGAGAATATTGTCTCCAACTGTTTAGGAGGCTCCAGTGCAGGAATCTGGGGTTCAAGAAGGAGTGCAGCAGGAGCCACGGCCAGTCTGCTGGAGATCGACCCGGTCATCCTCATTCAGCTTCTGGACTTGAAAGAGGACAGCCATGTGGAGTCTCTGTGGGGAATCCAGCCCCGGCCACCCGCCTCACTGATCCCCAGCCAGGGTAACACTCTTTAATAAGCTCCTTTTACCCACTTGCCTTATAACAGCTGAGTGTGTGTGTGTGTGTGTGTGTGTGTGTGTGTGTGTGTGTGTGTGTGTGAACCCCAGAGGCTGTGGTGGTTCATGAGCTGATTTCAGTATGCTGGGATTATTGACCACTAAAACACTAAACACACTGGGAAAATGATGCACTCTAAACTAGAAATCTGGTTAAAAATGTATAAAAAAAGTAATTAATTCCATAAACACATAATCTGTGCAGCGGCACTGATTTCAGCCCGTAAAGAGCGAGAGCGTCGTTCTCAGGCTGTGCGCCGCTCTGCCCCAGACTCGGCCGTCCTGACCCGCCTTAAGGCCCAGATGGCGGAGGTTCGCAGCAAGATGGTGGATGTGAAGGGACAGTTAGAGGCCCGTGCCGGCGTCTCTGACGCTCGTGTTGCTCCTTTGTGCTCTGTTCTGGATCACAACGCCTCGACCGACCCAGAAACAGCAGCAAGACGCAAACCACGAGAACTGGACCTGCTGTTCAAAGCTCCTGGGGCGAACAGACACGGCCGCCATGGTACCGAACCATAAACTACATGATCATTTATTACGGAGATTACTTTTGTTTGCACTTTAAAACACTACAACATAATTTGGAACCATGTTTCCCTCTCTGTGATAGGTGGCAAGAAAGTTGTCCCTGCCAAGCAGGAAGTGGGAGGAGCAGTGGGAGGAGTCTCTCTGCACCGAATTGGCGAGGCCAGTGAGCTGAGAGGAGCAGCAGGAGACTCTCTCGAGCCATCACTGTGCCCTAGAGAGGGACCTTCTACTCCAGAAGGTCAGTATAAAACTTCTCACAAGTCAGTGCTTAGTGGACAAATCTACATTGTGCTCTACCCTCATGACACTCCTAGTGGTGTTTTTATTGTTTGTAGGTTCAGTGACAGCTCTGAATACACACACTTCCCCTCCAGCTAGCTCCAGTTCTTCTGAGAACCACCCCAAATTGGACGACTCTCTGTACAGAGCCCCTGGGAGTGATTTGTTCAGTCTGCCCTCTCTGAGCACAGTCCCCCCTGCAGGCAGCAAACAGCGCAGGGCCACCTGCAGCACGTAAGGATGTCTTTCAGCAGGCCACTGTGGGTCTGTCCCAAAGCATTGTGGTTATTCTAGTATTAATTAAATGTAGTTTTTAATGTTGCAGAGTGTTTAAACCAGTTTGAACAGAGTAGTTTGTGGGGTTTTTTTTTTTTTTTTTTTTTTTTCTTTTTTTTAATATAAATATATTTGCATAATACACTGCCTGTCCAAAAAGTCACCTACTGGATTTAACTAAGCAAATGGGTAAGAGCCTCCCAATGGATAATTACTGCATGGATGATTGTTTCAGCTGGCAACAAGTTATTTAACCCTAACTGATGGAAGGAGTAGCTTCTCATTTCTTAAACAACCAAGTCGGAAGACGCATCCTGTGGTTGTGGAAAAGATCTTCTGTTTCAGAAGGGTCAAATTATTGGCATGCATCAAGCAAAGAAAACCTCTAAGAAGATTGCTGAAACTACTAAAATTGGGTTAAGAACTGTCAGCGCATTATTAAAAACTGGAAGGCTAGTGGGGAGCCATCATCTTCGAGGAAGAAATGTAGTCAGGAAAAAAATTGAATGAGTGTGATTGGTGATCACTTAAACTTTTGAAATCATTTTGTAAAAAACAGTAACACTCACGGCTATGTTTAATAGTGAAAGTAAGAGCATTTCCACGCACAATGTGAAGGGAACTCAAGGGATTGGGACTAAACAGCTGTGTAGCCTTAAACGCAGTCCAACAAATTTAGTGTGCCTTTTTTTTTTTTTTTGGACTGGCAGTGTACAATGTTTAATTGAATGAATGTGACAGTGGGACTCTTGGTGCTCTCCAGGCACCTCTTACTGTCACACATACATGATTACTGCAGAATGAGCACACACACTCATTGTTCCTCTCTCTTTTTTTTCAGTGCTTCACTGCTGAGTGACACGTCATTAGATTTTGAGCATGACCACACTGGAGACATCCTAACACTGAGTCGCACAGAGTCTGCATCTTCCTCACACCCTAATGAAGGTGGTACGCCTTTATCTTTCTCTCACACACGCATACCTGGAGTATAGCGGGTTCTGTAATCGTCAGGAGGATGAAATTTAGCACAAATGTATCATAAACTGCTTCTGTGGTTTGTTATACTCAAACGGCCATATTTTGATGCAGCATTGTGTGTGTGTGTGTGTGTGTGTGTGTGCACATCAGGGTTCCTGTGTCAGAAGCCATCTACACACCTGTTGCCTGGCACGAGCAGTGACAGTGAGGTGGAATGTGATGCTGAGTACGTGAACGAGAATATGGAGGAAACTGTAGTTTTCGAGGATGGAGAGGTTCTCCCTCTGCCTTGCTCAGGTTCTTATCCCATCACATACACGTGTCTGATTCCAATTGTAGAATTTTTTTTTTTGATCTGCCAACACCTGCATTACCATTCTGCTGTTTTGTTTGTGTGGGGGTTTTCTTGTATGTTGTAGGAGAGCAGCTGATGCCGGATGATGTGAGCTTTGTGACTGAGGAGACCACTGAGAGGTGATCATCAGACTCCAGATTGTGTGTGTGGGGTGTGTATCATGTGTAAAGTTACACCACCCAATTCACATGAGGATTGTGCATTCCATTGTGTGTGTGTGTGTGTGTGTGTGTGTGTGTGTGTTGGATGGAGCTGTTTAACTTGAGGTAATGAGTATTTAATTCAGGACACTAATACTGATTCTAAACCACTGTTTTTTTTTTTGAACTTCAGTTCTTTAACACGTTTAGAATGACTGACTGAAATCCGTCAAGTGGTTTTTTGCGGAAGTAAACGGACACATGATCAGCTTTTGGCAGAAAAGTGTAAAGGTTAAATGTACACGTTGTCCCCTTTAAATTCCAAATGCAGTCACCACCTACCATGCATTAGGCCATGCCCCCTCCCTTCATCTCTGAAGGAGTCTTTAAGGGGGCAGTGATTCAAATTAGCAGACGTCTTTTAACGTTTAATTTTGGTCTGAATTGCTCCTGAGTGAAGTTAAGGTCTGAGGGTTTCGGCACAATCAATGAACGCTGCTGTTTTTTTGTTTTTTTTGTTTTGTTTTGTTTTTTCCCCCCATCATCCCTAATTTATGTTTGTTTATTTTTAGATTGATCAAATTATTGTTTAATTCCATTTAGACTTTGAGTTTGTGAACACTACTCTGTGATATGCTGCTTTGTGATTTCAATCTATCCAGTGTGCCCTTTTTAATTAATAAACTGAGAGATGGGAAGTGTTACTTGTGCACAATGTCCTCCTCCAGCAGGGGGCGCTTTCCACTGAGTGCATGTTCCACACAGACACGTGCTGATGCGGCCACCCTGTTCATGACCTTCAACAACCCTCACCTTCATCACTTTGAGAAAGCAGTTTATCTGAACCAATACACTGCTGTTATTAAAAAGGTGATTTTATTTAAAAAAAAAAAAAGGTCCTGGTGACAATTTTGTGTGTAAAAATATTGTGGTGTGTCCGTATCTGATTATCAGCATGTAGCTGCCTCCTCATTTCACGCTCCCATCTTCTCATTACTTTCAGTCTTGGTTGTTTTTGTTTTGTTTGGTTATCTGTATTGTGCAATGTGTTCTTTCCATGTCATTAATAAAGATTTTATGCAAAAGCCTTTTTTTTTTGTGTGTGTATGTTTGCATGTTTTTTCTCTTTAGGCTTTAATGTCCCTCTCCACCCCCAATCTTTCACAATTTACTGCAAACTCTTAGACTTGAAATAATTAAAGGTGCTAATAAATGGTTAAGGTTTGTGGCACATTTTAAATTAATGGAACTCCTTTCTCAGAGGGAATCGTGTCTATCTGTCTCTTTGTGTGTCTGCCATTTTTGTCCACAACAACCTTCAGGAAATCTTAAAGTAACTCAGCTACTGTGTTGCTTCAGTGTTGGAAAAATTATAGGAACAGCTTTGGCAAGATTTTCTCTCGTGTCTGTATTATCTGATCTCTGCTGGATTCTAATAACTGATGATGATGATGATGATGATGATGACTGGAGGATCCTCTAGCATTTGTGGGCTCCATGTGGTGATTCTAAGTAAGTTTAGAGTAAAGTGGATCTGGTTGTTTTTTTTCAGCCCAGAGAACAGGTTTCCACTGATACACACTCAGACTCTCCAGCTGCAGTGCAGAGAGATTAGACTGGAAACTCTGGAGTGTAATCTGATTGCATCCTGCTTTGCTTTTCGCTCTTTATAGCAGTTTGGCTGTGTCTCCAGCTCCATATTAAAGTGTTTCCTGGATCCTGTGAGCTTCTCTTGCACTTCTTTGCTTGCATGCATGTAAACGTTCACCATGGTGGTGTTTCTAACTCGAGCCTGAGCTGATCCCAGTTTGTGTACAGAGTGGTGTGGTGTGTGTCCTGTTCACAGCTTCTCTTTTCTCTAACTCTTTCTGCAATTATGCTTCCTTTGTAAAAGCCACGTCTCCAACCAGAAACATTTGCTGTGTGTATGTGTGCTGTGAGCTCATGTCTTTGCTGCTGACATGCTGGTGATGTAAATCATGTATTTATGTAATACACGAAGAAATAAAGAGCTTGATGAAACTTTGATTTGTCCTTACAGTTTATTTATAAATGTACCATTGTGTGTGTGTGTGTTTTTTTTTTCCTGTGTATGTGAGCGACTTGTGCCAGCTTTAGTCAGATTTGGCCTCGGCTGTGTTTCTGTGGATAGCCGACTGTTGGCATCGTCTTTGTCCTCATCACGTCTGCTCTGTGTTTCTCCTTTCCTCTGGTCACACACACACACTCACAAAGACAGATAGAGAAGGCGGTGTCCTGTCCATCATGACGCTTGCTCCCAGCTATTTGTGTTCTGTTCCATCTTTCTTTTTTACCAACACCAGCTGTCGTGTTCTTACAGAAACTAGCCACACACACACACCCTTTGCAGTGAAGCTTAATGCTTGGATCATCTGAGAATCTCTTTCTCAGATTTTTACCCCACTGTTTAAGAGTTTTCCTTTTGGCACAGTGGCTCTGGGTTTTCATCATCAGAATCATGTGACATCACAACACTGATTTGGAGTGACAGTGCTACAGTCCTGTCTGCTTTGCCCTCAGTTCAATTGATCAGAAACAGATGTGGTGCCATAATTCGTTCTCCACATGTTCACATGTGGCAAGATCAAACACGGAACTGGAGAATGCTGTATTATGGAACCAGGCGTGTGTGTGTGTGTGTGTGTGTGTGTGTGTTTGTGTGTATAGCCAGCATGAAAGTGGCTTTAATCATAAACGGTCCACTGTAGAAGAACACACGCTGTTCTCATGTTAAAGCCCGTGGCTTCCTTAATAAATGGCAAAAAAAAAAACTCCTTCATCCTCAATAAAGCGGGACATTTGATGAGAATCTCGTCCTTCTGTGATCCTCTGGAAATTTCAGGGTCAGAAGTTGACAGTGTTTATGTGTTTAGGAAGAAATATCTAAGTGTTTAATTCTGCACACACCACAGTGGTTTATTTCCAAACTCCTTTGTCCTGAGGAACGTTCCAGCTTTTACCTCTGACTGCTACACTGCACTGAAACTGGAGACTCCTTTCACACAGGATACAGCGACAGAGAACTTCACCGCCTCAGCTGTTACCATAGAAATGATGATGTCATCATATAAATGAATGAACATTATCTGACCAATCAGAATCCAGAGCAGTGTTGGATTTAAATAAAAGAAAAACATTTAGATTTTACTTCATGCATACACACGGGCAATTTCAGAGTAAAAGCCTCACACTGAGAGAGCAGCACCACAGCCTGGGTCTCTTCTCACAGAGACAACCGAGACCTGCAGAGGACCAGTCTGTTTGAGGTTTATCTTTTACCACGCACATGCACACGTGCACACACACACACACCCAAACACAGCATAAACACTTATTTCCTAGTCATCAGGTTTAACCAGGAAAGTTCAGAGCATGATGAACCACAGAGTCGTGTTCTCCTGCCCC
>JAUCMX010000015.1:16032459-16042459 GCA_033459395.1 Hemibagrus guttatus | reverse complement strand
ATACACAACTCCAAATGTGTCTCTGAGACCTAACGATCACATTAATAAGACTTACAGCATCTCATACACACACACACAGCCACACCCACAAAAATACATATATACACGTTTTACTACATTTCCTTTAAATATATTTGTGCCCCTTAGAATGAGCAAGAGAGTGAACACTTCAACACGAGACGCAGAACCTCAGAGGGCTGCCCTTTTCAACACGTCCATCTGTTCACGTGGACACGCCGTGAGACGCAGGTGATATCACATTTTGTGAGTTTGAGAAATATGATGTGTTTAAACATGGTGAATGTTTTCAGTGTGAATACATT
The DNA here is from genome assembly GCA_033459395.1 of Hemibagrus guttatus. Lineage (NCBI taxonomy): Eukaryota > Metazoa > Chordata > Actinopteri > Siluriformes > Bagridae > Hemibagrus > Hemibagrus guttatus. Next base: position 16,042,136 of record JAUCMX010000015.1, on the reverse strand, counting down.
CCAGAGTCTGAGCAACAAAAAAAAATGGTGCTGCCTAATCCTCTCAGTCGAAGTGTGTGCTGTGTGTCTGAGGAGGACTCGTGAACGTTCTTGCTCTGTAGTGCTTTGTTTCCGGCTCCTGGAGCAACTGAGATCAGGGTTGAGCTTAGCGGCATGGCTGAAGATGAGGAGGAGATTGTAGAAGATTTCACAGACGCTTCCTCATCTCACATAAGAAGGGAACACTGACATTTTGCAGCATGACCATGGACGAGCTTTCAGAATCATGGGCTGAGTGTGTGTGTGTGTGTGTGTGTGTGTGTAGGAAGATCATATTTCCTATTAAAGTCCACTAAATGTCTTAACTTTTAAATTTATATGAAATCAGTTTGGCTGTTGATCAAATGTCCACAACGTCCCTTTGTGGTGCTTGCGTATGTATGTGCGCGTGTGTTTTCTTTCAGCATTTAGCACATGTGCATATCTACATGTTTAAATCCCCATCATTTATCTCCATAACAATATTTCTACATTAAGTTTTATAAAGTATGTATATTAAAATGAAATGAACTTTATGGTCACTTCTAGCATAATAAAATCTACAGTCACCCTTTAGGTCACGCCCCCCTACCTGAACAGCTCTGGTTCAGGAGACATACCTATGGGAAGATTTCCACACACACTCGTAACGTGAAACTGGAGGCTGCATGCTTCCATCACATGAGTGACGGTAACCGGTGCTGGCTGAGTTAGAGAAGATGATGGACTTTTTTTAATTTGAGATGTTATTAATCTGAGAAGGCACGTGATTCACATGGACACGCCTCAACACGGATGAACGACGTTAACACTGTCTACTCCTGCAGCTTTCCTCCATTCACACATGCTTTTATTCTTCAGATCAACAAGACACACAGCAGCTGATTGGGGAAAAAAAAAAAAATACCGCTCATGTCCTCACACATCAAGTGTACCACACACACACACACACGGCTGAACGGTCTTTCTTTGGTCTCTACGTCATCATAAATGCAGCGAGTGTTTCATTCTGTGGCTCTACTGACATTCCTGTAAAGAACCCGACAGCGCTGCTCACTCGGCCGAACCGCTGATGCAGAACCCAGGAAACTCGCTCTTCTTAAAAAATAATTCAGTGTATAAAGTTTAAAAACAAATAAATCACAGACCCCACTTCCTGAATTAACTGAACCCCAATTTTGTTTAATGTTTACTGTTTTTCTAAACAGTAAACTAAATTACAAAACATTTTTTTATATAATCAAACTAGTGTTCTGTCATGTCCTCATTCTCGAACTTTCTGAGGAACTCTTCATCAGGTTTAAACCAACCTGCTCTTCTAATTCAGCGTTCAGTTTTATTTAAACATTTAACAGAATTTTGTCCTGCCTTTAAGGATTTTTTCCCCACTGTTAAAAGGCAGAGCTTTTAGTTCCATGGAGTGTGAGCAAATGACCGCCCTTTAATAAACGCCAGAAACGACACATTACTCAGTCACCTGTTATTACACACATGATGAAAAGTCAGCTAAAACGGTGGAACTGTGATGGTGAAATCTCTCAACTCAAACACAGTCACAGAAATAAATAATGAAATGGCAGACAGATCAGTCACTGAAAAATATTCTACACGTCCTAACTCATACTCTTCCCCTCAGACCTTACAGAGAAGTAAGTAAGTAAGTAAGTAAGTAAGTGTGTGTGTGTGTGTGTGTGTGTGTGTGTGTGGTGTGTGTGTGGCACGTTTGTAAAATGTGGCTTTGACCTGCAAGAGGCAACATAGTGAATATTTGACATTAATGTGAATGTGGTGTGTGTGGTGTTAGGGGAGGGGTTTAGATGGCGTATTCATGTGTTAAGCGTGGAAGGGCGACTCCAGGCCGGGTCTCAGCGTAGCGTGGCGGCTTGGGTACTCGAGGCCGGGAGCTCAGGATACCGCGGCACTCGCCCCTCTTTCGGATGGGCCTCTTTTCCTCCATCCTGAGCTCTAGCACTTCGTCTAACCTCCTCTTTCTCCGCCCCTGCTGAGGGAACAGAGATGCCGCTTCAACCCAGCGTCCACTGCCGGACGGGACCCGAGTTTTGGGACACAGACGATGACGCCCTCCTCCACCTCCTCTAAGCCCCAGGTCTGACCTGCTGGTAGAGGGACAGAAGCAGCCGCCGGTGGTGAGCAGGAGCTCGGGCCCCGTGGTGCTGAGACTTGTCCTGTCTGTGAAGGAGTCGGTGCGCTCCTCATAGGCCAGATCAGCGGGAGCCGAGCACTGCTGCAGAGGCCAGCCACTGCGCGCCTTCCCTCCGTTCTCCCCGCCGCCATCCTGACACACCAACTCACCCTGCATCGCCTCCTCTTCTTCCTCTTCGTCATCCACTTCCTCTTCCTCCTCAGGTTCCACCTCTTCATCTTCTTGCTGTTCATCAGATGGGGGCGGAGCCCGCGGGTCCCTGAGGAACACCACTATGACCGTGATGTTGTCGCTCGAGCCAGCGTCGCGGGCAGAGGCCACCAGTTTGTGCGCCACCATGGCTGTGTCTCCGTTATTCTCCTGCAGGTGATCAGAGACGACGCGCACCGCCTCCTCCGGACACACCGTGTCGTAAAAACCATCACACGCCAAGATCAGGTAATCCTCAGTGCCGTCCAGAGGAAACAGCATGTGATCAGCGTCACCACAGATGTACGGCTTGTGCTCAGAGTCTCCTGAACATGCATGCGCACACACACACACACACACACACATCAGATTTTAGAGCAATACTTTTGACTGGTTTAAAGTTCCAACCTTTCCCCAGTGGAGAAAAACTAAAATTGTGTTATAGTTCAACTTCAGAAATTGTGAGTAGTGCAGAGTGAACTTTCTAGGAACAGAAAATCCAGGAAATGTTCAGTAAAAAAACCTCTGAATGATTTTGTTCCATCCAAACATGTAAAAAGCGTGTAAAAATCCCACACTGCTGATTTCTGGACTCTGACTCCGGTGGTCAGCTGGTGATTAATTCTCTAACAGCAGTTTTTTTGACCACTTTTTTTTTTTTTTTTTTTTTTTTAAAAGCTGTTTAGGAACGCGTTTAATTTTCTAGATATTTCGTTAAATGATATTTCTTCCTCATGTGTGGAGGGAGTCTCCAGTGTCAGCACTGTCTACCAGTCGGAGCTAACTTTGTTTCTTCAGGACAGAGGAGTTTATAATGTGATTTCTCAGTAACATAAAACAACCAGCTGCAGTTTATTTATTTGTTTGTTTATTTCCTTGTTAGTGGCTAGTGTTGGTTAGGGTAATATCTGCATAAGGAAATCCCCACCAGAACAATATTTTTATTTATTTATTTATTTTTAAATACGTTTCTGTAGAGAGTGCGTGGTGAATAAGCCGTTACTATGGAAACGATAAAGGTATCAGAGCGGGTGCATTAATATAAAGCTGTGATGTGCAGCTGCTCTACTGTCAGAGCTGCTGTTAGAGAGAATTAATCACCAGCTGACCACTAACCAGAGTCCAGAACTCAGCAGACGATGCCAGTCATACGTTAAAGAGAAAGATGGAGCAGTGTGTGTAAGGTTACATACCGATGGCTCTGGAGACGGACAAGCTGCCGTTCACTCTCCACGTACCGAACCAAATCACACAGCCACCCAAAGCCTCGATCCTTCGCTTCTCATCCTACACACACACCACATTTCAACTGTCAAAAACATCCATCTGCAAATCAACAAAATGTCCTGATACCTACAGCAGCCTGCAGTGTTGATAATGTTCACAGATTATACACTAGTATACACTCATCTTTCACTGTTCTTCACTTTTTTAAGCATCCTCCATTCTGTATCTGTGATTAGCAATCTTACAACACAATTAATAATAACCTGTGAGAAATAACCTGAGCAAATTTTTTTTAAATTACAGGGCAGTGTGTCATCTGTCAGAGTGACTGTTCAACTCGTTGTGTTTAAGGTAAGGGAGGGAGAATAGCTGTGGTCAGATATGCGTAGGTACAGTCAGGCACAGAAGTGTTCTTCATATATTAACTACAAATAAACACAACCGGACTTCCCCCTACTTCCTGCCATCTCCTCCATCAAACACTCTTTCATACACACCCCCACCCCTCCCTCGGTGTGTATATTACCTCTCGGTCTGGTTTGTGGGGTTTCATCAGCTCCACTGGTTGTCCCTTTTTCACCAGCATGACCTGCGAGTCTCCAAGCCAGGCTACATACAGGGTCCGGCCTCGCAGGAAGGTCACAACCCCAGTGGTGCCACAGCGCAGTTTCTAAAACACACACACACACACACACACACACACACACACACACACACAGGTTTAAGTGTCAGGCCTCAGAGGTTGAAGCTCAGCCCTGTGCATAACAGACACATTTGATATACTCTTCTAATGAGGAGGCAGACAGGCACCTCTCGTGAAGCTTTCTGTACGAAGCGCTCGTCAGTGAGTTTGAAAGCTTTGCACAGAGCTTCTCCAGGGTCCTGGCTGAACATCTCCTGTCTCACCAAATTGACATGAAGGTGATTAGCAGCAAAGGTTGCAGCGTCGACGCCACCGTGGCCATCGAACACGGCAAAGAACGCTTGATCCTCCTGATCCTGCACACACAAACACCAACCACTGTCACAGCTCCATCCTCAAACATCACTCCATGAGGAAAAAAAATGTGAAAAAAGAAAATCTCTATTATAAATTTAGTTCAGTCGGACCCCTACAGTTATGAAGTGACACGCCTCTGTTCCATTCAGAGCAGGAGTCATGTGACGTTAAGCGTGTGGCATGAGCAGCCTCTCCTGTGAGACACTGACAGGACCATGACAGATGAGAACTTTTGTTAGTATAATTTCTTCTGCTCATTTCTTCCTTCAGTTTTTTTTTCACAAAAAAAAAAAAATAAATCAGGAAATTCAGTCAAACAAATTAAGTTGAGTTAAAAGAGACTATGAACTCTACCATGGATATTATTAACTTTATTCATTGTACTTCCAGCTTACAACGCTGCCTTTTCTGTCAGTTGTTGTCAGATAAGTCGTCTCAACATAATGTCCTGACATTCGGTCATCAGATGACCTGCGACAGTCACTTCAGGTGGCAGGTTCTGAGAAGTTTTGGACAAATGAAGTCAGCCAGGAAAAATTCCCTAATTCAAGGGGTCTCGCATTTTTTGTCCTCAATATGTTTGACTCTACTTACACGTGCGAAACATCATTCTCACACATGAATGCCATTAAAATGAGTAATCGCACATCCCTCACAGCCCAGCACCTGCACCACTGTATGCGTATTGCGCCGACAACATACACCCGATTTCACTGCTCTTGCGAAATCTAAAAAAATGTTATTTCTCTCATTAGAAGGCAGACTAAATGCTTGCCAGTTATTGAGATGGCTGTAGTAGTTTAAATTGTTTCATGGTATTTTTAAACCATGTTATTTTCCATATAGTGAACTTTTTTGTTCTGTGCACTTAAGTTTTAGTTCAAACTAAACGAAATGGCTCCCTGATTTATCCATTTGAATGTAGAAAAAAGCCTACTTGGTCGTCTTACAATGCACTGTGGTTGTTTTGCAGTTTCAAAATAGGACATTTGAATATGTTTGTAGAAAAAGCCTATTGCACAAATGCACTGATGTTATACGGTTTCAAAATACAACAAGCATGTTTAAATGTAGGGGAAAAAAGCTTACCTGGGTGTCTTATGGTGCAAAAATACAACATATGGGCTCCTATATTACTGCTGTGTCATCACTCATGTTGCAAGCCATATCTCTCTGGCCCCTCATCTGGGATGCTTTTCATGAACTGGGCCCCCATAACAAACTGGTCTAGTGTCACTCTTTTGGCCCCGCCTCCCTAAACAACAAACCTTTATACAAGTACAAGACAAAATCTCTCTTTAATTAAATGTTTGATGTAATTGGGTGAGGAGTTGAGTGTTCTCTTGTCTTTGGAGGACGATATGCTGCTGTTTTATTTACGTACACACTGACTGAGTAAAGACCGTGTGTAACGCTGATTAAACTGCAACACGACCCTTAAGAGTAACTCGTCTGCAGCACAGTGCATTTTAAATCATTTTAATCCCCTCAAAACCTGTTGTGATGAGTGTAGAAATAAAAATAAAGCGCTCGGCTTCTTACCGATAAATCAGGTTTAATTAGCAGCAGATTAAGAGACGTTATGTGGCTTTCGAGAGAAATGTGATGATGGCGAATGATCACTGTTTAGGAGCCAGCCAGCACCAATGACCATCACAAACACTCACAACTTTAACCAACAGATAGACATTTATACAGCCAAGTGCAAAAGTTTGTACACCCTTCAAACAAAACCTCGTAGTTCATAAGTTTGTACCCCCTTTTGGAATGTGATAAAATTATCCGCCAATAACCTTTTAGCTTTCAACTTCCTCCAAATTTAAATCTGGGAGCAGCTGTTCGATGGTGCAACTGTCTCCGAGCCGTGCGTTATGAATATCGAGCGCTCTCTCTTTAGCTGCAGCTCGTGTTTCGTCTGATATAGTGTTTGTATTTCTGCTCTTTAGCTCCAGTAAAAGCTCTTCATTTATCAGCAGCACTAAACCCAGCAGCTCGTTTATACACAAACGCTTTATTGATTCAATTCAGTGCTATTAAAGCTGAACACAGCGAGCTTTATCAGGAGATAATACACTCAGCGTCTGGTTTCATAACAAGTGACAGTAAATAATTAAACCTGTGTGCAGGTAAAAGACAGGAAAGGATCTGAACGTGATGCCTGAGCAGGTTTCAGGTTTGGTTAAAATGCTGCCTGATGATACATAAAACTTTACAGTTCCTAAAGCAGCTGAACTGAAATCAAACTTATAGGGATTTAGTGTTTTGTGCGGACTGCTCTGACCATTGTGTGTGTGTGTGTGTGTGTGTGTGTTTTACCTGCAGGTTGAAAAGTGTGTTAAAGTCAGGGATGATGACGTGTCTGTCTTCCATCTTGCGCCGCATGTTTTTAATGGCGTGGATGGACGTCTCATAGTAGGCCTGAGAGCGGCGTCGTGGCGGGAAACTCTTCAGCCACACGCAGCATGTCTCACACAGCTTATTAAACACCAGACGAGCCAACTTCACCGCCTCGATCTCTGTACAGGGACACACACGTCACACAGGTTCCGGTGCTACAAAATCTAAAGACATTGTGAAGGATTACAGCACTGAATTTATCAAAGTTTACAAAGCCTAAGACGAGAGAAAACGTCTGTGTGCGTGTAAGTATTTGAATGTAAGAATTAAGGACATGAGCTAAAAAGGACATCTGCTAAGAGAGACAGTGTGAGAGAGAAAGTGAAATGTTATTTTTCCTCTTTCAGCCGCAGTGTTTGATGTGCAGCTCTGGCATGATTTTAATTTTACATTTTTTTCCTCCATTTAAAGCTATAATTATTGGGCAAATGATAAAATGGGTTCAGGGATGCGAGTTTAGATACAGATCAACAGCACAGAAAAATGAACTGCAGCACTGAAGTTAATATGTCTCAATACTGTGGAAGAGAGAGGGAGAGAGAGAGAGAGAGAAAGAAAGAAAGAAAGAAAGAAAGAAAGGCTGATTCAACAGTTCCACTGACAAGGTCACAGTTTATATCATCAAAACTGTACAATTTACAGTAGATATTAATGACATTTCAGAAATGGAATTGATTAAACAGAGACTTTTAGTCTCAAAGTCTTGATATGACATGATCTCATTCCTCACAGACTGTGTATTTAGTTAAGAGAGAGAGAGAGAGAGAGAGAGAGAGAGAGAGAGAGACATGCAGAGAGAGAAAGACACAGAGAGAAACAGAGAGAGAGAGAGAAAGAAAGCGAGACAGAGAGAGAGACAGAGACAGACTTCCTCTCACTAGTCTTCTCGTCTTCATGTTACAGGTCATGTAGAGTGTGAGGGATATACAAGTGTATTGTGCAGCAGGAATTAGACTCTTTGTGTGTTTTTTTATTGTAAAGCTGCTGCTTTATTTCGCAGACACACTGCGCAGGTTGTTGTGTTTTCAGGTTATGTAAAATGTGCCATTGTTCAGTGGTTTACGTGGCCGCAGCATCTCTCCTCATCTGTGGGTGCAGTCTATATTTAATCGGTCATGTCAGGTCTGTGCTGCTGAACAGATGCCCCGAGCCAGACGCCCGTCTGTCTGTCTGTCTGTCTGTCTGTCTGTCTGTCTGTCTGTCTGTCTGTCTGTCTGTCTGTCTGTCTGTCTGTCTGTCTGTCTGTCTGTCTGTCTGTCTGTCTGTCTGTCTGTCTGTCAGCTTGCGGCTGTGTGTATGTGTCCGAGTCACTGCTTCAATTTAAATCCCTTCTTTTTGAACATGAGCTCTGGGCAGGATGAAGCCTGTACAATTTATTAAATGAGATAAGATCTCCTACACCCACACACACACCCCCACACACCTGCAGGGCTGAACTGTACTGAACATTTACAGCAGGTGGCTTTAAAGCACAACACACACTGCCCTGTTCTACCTGCTCTAATGGACCATCTACAGAACATGTTTAACTCCAACTGCCAAGGACATGCACACACTTGCCCACACACTTGCCAGCCCACACACACACACACACACACACACCCATGCACACATACTCGCTCACCCACGCGCACACACACACGCCCACATGCAACTCACCCTAACACACTCGCCTGCCCACACTCACACACACACTCAGACGTGAAGGACAGAAGCAGGTCAATAAGATCAGCATGAAACGTTTACTGTACAAAAGTGTGTACGTTAAAAAAAACACATCTCTCTCTCCACACTGGATCTGTAGGTAAAACCCTAGTCTGCGCAGAAGATGAACTCACTGAACAGAAACCCAGTCCTCACAGACCATCTGCTGGTGTTACACTCACAAGCTTATCACTTATCCCTGCTGAATTTCAGTGTGAGAACAAGTACAATGGCTGGAATGACAACTGAATCTGACACATCACCACCACCACTACAGGCCTGCGGAGAGAGGAAGAGGAGAGTAAATCTGAAGGCCAGGTGTTTGAACTCGTCTGTCTGGAGTGTTTCTCAGTCGTCCCCACTTCCAATTCCTCTGCTATTTCCATTCGAATATAGCAAGATAAGAAAGCAATTCAGGCCAGAGTTAAGTTGGTAAGTGACCTGATTCTGCAGTCGAACAGGACTTAAACAGAGCAGTTTAAATTGTGCAGAATGGCCTACATTCACACAAGCGCCAGCCGATGCGGAGGCAGCAGGACGGAAGAGTCTCTCCCTGCTCGAGCCTCTCTAAGACCTAAAATCCTCAGCTTTTGGGTCACGGGTGTCCTTGGAAATACCCAGAAATGTCAAAGCCAATGTTGAAGACGAGCGACGCTCTCTGAGGGACTCAGATGCACATTTACAGCTTCTGAGGCAGAGCTGATGAAAGCTTGTGATTTGTTCTAAATGAAAAGGACGGGGTGTGTTATACACTGATCCTTTTCCACTCGGGTCATGGAGGAATCTTCGGGCTCAAAGATTCAATATTATTCATCTGTTTTCAACTTGATTCAAAAGCAAGTCACTCAGTTCATGTTCAGGAAGCGGTCATATTGTGCGGAGGGTCATGGTGTGAGGGTCAATAACAGGACACACACACCTGTACATGAACACCTCAGGGTACTAGCCAGTCCACCTAGCAGCATGCTTTTTCCATTT
>JAUCMX010000015.1:16002459-16029959 GCA_033459395.1 Hemibagrus guttatus | reverse complement strand
GAGAGGAGAGAGGGGGAGAGAGTAGAGGAGAGGGAGGAGGAGAGGAGAGGACAGAGCCCTGTGTGCCTGCAGTGTGTTTGCCAAACAAATGGCTTTATTTTTCCTCCAGGTTATGGAAAGCAGCGGCTGGTGTGAGGCAGGTCGAGTCACGAGCAGTAAACCCACTCCACAGACGGGCTGATGCTTTGTTGCGGCTCGGAGATCATCAATAATTCATCGCTCACACTAAACAGATCGCAGACGAAATGACTCGACGTGTAGTGCTTTAAAAATATAAGTCACTTCCTATCGAGGGAAGAAGCTTCACTATAAAACAAACAGTCATGAAAACGAGAAAGAAGAAGCACAAAATATCTTTAATCAAATCCAAGCAGAGCGCTGAACAATCAGACTGTCAGCATCATTTACACTCAGAACTACACATGCAGTCTGAACAGAGTTCACAAAATAGAGACCAAGAAAAAAATAACACGTTTATAATTATTGATTCTGATTATTCATTTATTTTTCATTTAATTCAAAATATTAATTTCATTATTTATAACTAAATAAATAACATGTACAAACAAATAAATTCTTATGGATTTGGCTTCCACATACGCCGGAGATGGTGCTGATGATTAAGACGATTATCTAATAAGTTCTACCGCCTTTCATCTCGGTAACCAATCAAAATTCCTGATTTGCATTCAGTGAGTTAAAAGAGAAAAATTCCACAGACAAAAGTTCATCAGCAACGACACACAGCTCCGGCTTCTTAGGACCCACGAAGGGTGCGTTAGCAGCTGATGGCACCGGACATCTAACTGATATGAATCATTTCTCACCGATTTATTTACACAATCTCAGGTACATGTTGATCTTCCTGATCATTCTGTGTTAGTTAGATGATTCACCGGTGCTTGTGAATCGATTCACCCGAGTCATTTACAAACAAACAAATCACCATCACTAAATTTCGGTGAATATTCTCTCTCTCTCTTTTTTTTTTAATACAGCTAAATCTAGAGCTATAATTACTGTTACATACCAAAACACAGTCAGGATGAAGAGATTCTCTGTACAACATTTGTCTAAAACATCACACTCGATTCATTTTAAAGCTTCATTCTGGTGAAACAACCGTGTTCTGGAGCTTCACTCCAGTCACCTCTGACGTACTCACCATTTACTTGAACAGAAACACAGAACACATTTATAAAACCTTGATCCAAATATCAGAGTGTCAAAGGGAGAGAAAGTGGTTTACCGAGAGAGAAGAAACAAAAGCAGGATAAACAAAGTGAACAAAGTGAGAGAGTCTTTTCTGAGAGAGACGATGGCCTAGTTGGGCCAAAGAGGACAGAAATGTGGGCTAAACAAACACTGCGGCTCAGTCCACCCCGTTCCCTACAATACCCTCCTGTAGTGTGCACTACATTCCATCCCCTCTGCCCCGAGACACGTTTCCACATCCTGTAAACCTCACAGCTGTTCTTCAGAGCTCCATGCTTTATTCTACACTATTCAGTCTTTCTGCAGAGTGTCAAGGGCATTTTCTTTTAGTGAAATGGTGAAAATGTTTTATTCTGAAGTCCGGGGTGTCAGTGTGCACTCTGACCTCATCAGGACAAATCAAAGGTCATTTTAAACCATTTCACTAAAACAATTCTGGGTTCTGGTCAGTTAGTCATGTGACAGTCAGTGTGATTGCGGGGTTACTTCCTGTTGTCTGTGTTCTATCAGCTGTAATCAGTGTTTCACTCAGCAGCGTCTCTATTCTGTCTTCACGTGAAAAAAGAGAAAAAAAAAAACCGGCTGTCATTTTTTTGTTAGCAAGAAACCACAAAGAAGTGTAATCTCCTCTGTCCTGAAGATGTTGGGAAAAAAGTTCCAGCTTTCACACAGCGCTGACACTGGAGACTCCTTCCACACATGAAACTACAGAAAGTCGCCATAATGACAGTAACATGGAGTGAGTGCATTAATATAAACTGCTCTACTGTCAGAGCTGCTGTTAGAGAGAATTAATCACCAGCTGACCTCCAACCAGCGTCCAGAACACAGCAGCTCTGTGGTGATAAAACCTCAATGTTGTTGCTCTTTTGGCTGCTCCCTGTTTGGGGGTCGCCACAGCGGATCATTTGGTCCACATGTTTAGATTTCGGCACAGGTTTTATGCCGGATGCCCTTCCTGAAGCAACCCTCCCATTTAATCTGGGCTTGGGGCCGACATTAAGAGTTAACTTTTCAGTGGCTGGGTTAGCGCCCTGCCCAGGAATCGAACCCGGGCCGCATCAATGTGAGCACAGGATCCTGCTGCTGGACTATCAGGAGGCTGGAGATAAAAATTCGATAAAATTTAAGTAAACTTCATGAACAGATTAATTTAGAGTCTGTCTTTCGTGCATCAGATATCCAGCAGAAATGTTCAGTAAATCCAGCTGTGTGTACAGCTGTAAAGGGGCAGTAGGGTTGGTTTTAACCTGAGACCAGTGGAAAGGCCTGCAATGACCCTGAATGGACTCTCTATCAGATTTACAAACCAGGATTAAACTACTAATCCGCAGATTATGATTGGCGCTGTGCCTGGTGTGTGTGTGTGTGTGCGCGCGCCTGATGGAGGGCCAAAGGGAGGGAAAAAAAAAAAAGAAAAGTCAGCAGCAGCTGAACTACAATCAGCTTTCAGCCTCAGCATCCTGGAATGAATCAGAGAGAGAGAGCTCAGAGACAGACAGAGAGAGATTACGGGGCTGGACGCCTCCACAGAGCGAGGGTTATGTAAGCGATCGGGACGTGGGTTAGTGCGGCCGGAGCGAGAGGGAACTCCCGAGGGAGAGAACACGGCAAACACCATCCAGGTTACAGCACCATGAAGCCTTCGCACCTGCTGAACAGCAAAGTGATGACCTTGAGGATCATACAGACAAGTGCTCAGATCAGAGGCTTTCCTCTTTTTTATCCTCGTGAAGGATTGAAAACTTGGTCACAGTGTAACGCTGGAGCACCGAGTAAACACTTCACTGTCCTGAACTGCTGGACGCTGAGGTCATGCTGCATTCATTCAGCCGTCAGTAACAGTGTGAAGGTCCAGCGATCTGAGTTGGGACAAGCTGTAAGACTTAATATTGTACCATTATAATCACACAGCACCAGTGCACCATGGGAATTGCATCTCATTCCACCTGTGGTGCTGAGCAAGCATCATCCTCATCCTCATCTCCTCGTACTCACTCCGCCTCTGCGCTTCATCAGCAGTATGCGTCACTCGTTCTGCTGCTCTTTTCTTCTTAGAAAAATCACAGAGCAGATGATGCTACCGTGTGTGTGTGAGATTCCTGGCCTTTGCAGCTATAAACTACACACATTTGTTTTTATCTTGCTCAAGATTAGACCTCGTCCACCAGTTTATTGATTAAAATCCTGGTGAGGTTTTTCCCCACAGTCCTGAGCCACTTCCTGCTAAACGGCAGGTCAGAGGTACTGAAGAGTCACGCCGTCCTCCTTCAAGGCATCAGAGCAGCGGCATGAGCACTGAGCAGCTCTGAGCTGAGGGTTATGTAATCCACCGGCTGCTCTTGGGGAAAAATCTGCACAGTCGCATCACACATGGAGGAGCCACCACACCAAACACTGACATTCAGACTAAGTAGACCAGATAGTTATTAAAAGAGAGAGAGAGAGAGAGAGAGAGAGAGAGAGAGAGACTGTGTGATGGAGTGAGTGTGTGAGATGAGTTACTGCCATCAGCATGAAGTTGATTGTTTTCCTATTGTTTTCCTCCAACAGTATGTCCCCTAGTGTTTTATTTCTCTCCCATCACAGCGACTGCAGTGAATATGGACACGTTTCATGTCCAGACAGATAAAACCGAATGCTGACCAATCAGAATCTAGATCTCAGCAGCTCTGGTGTAATAAAGATGAATAAAACCCCAGTGTGGCTTTGTTCATCAGTTTATATAAACTTGTCCTGAAGAAATGTTTTAAAAGCTTTAAGTTACAATTATGATGGACAAATATTGCAAAGTTGTATTAATAGACAAGCTGCTTGTAAATAAAAGCCACGCCCTGGGCTAGTTAAGTTTAGTTCCTGGTCTCTATGCTAATTAACAGCACATTACTCTACATTCCTGCACCATTCTTCAGTTCAGTAACAGATGACCTGCTCGACCTCGCCACTAATAAGGAAGCTAAGATGGACTGAGGGTGAGTGGGCAAACCCCCAAAACGCTGCACTGTGACCCCCAATTTAGCATCAGGATGGTGAGTCACAGCAACGTGAGCATGCTGGTTATTTAGCCGTGACTCAGAAACTGTGGTGTTTTACTGAGACACAGCAGCTAATCGAGGAGCTTCGGGGAGTCGCAATCCGTCAGCATAGTGCTTATTATGAGTCAGACCTCACACGCTAATTCTCTCTCTCTCTCCCTCGCCCCACAATGGTAACAGCTGAAGGCCATCGCGGAGGCGGCTCAATCGGGTACACAATCCCCCACCATACACACACACAGAGAGGGAGAAAGAGTTAGAGAGAGAAAGACAGACAGAAAGAAAGAGAAAGAGAGAGAGACAGAAAGAGAGAAAGAGAGAGAGACAGGAAGACAGACCGAGAGAGAGAGACAGACAGACAGACAGACAGAGAGAGAGAGAGACAGACACTGTTACACTTTTTCCATCTCAGGCCTGCCTGGTCTGCTGTCAGCTCATGGCCAGTTCATCCAAATTCACAGTGAACAGAAGGAGAGGAGGTGTCATCATCCTCCTCACCTTCATCATCCTCACCATCACATCGTCAGTGCGAGCGAGTGTCACGGCGGTCAGATCACCACACGTCAGCTCAGGAACAGAGCTGAAGTTAGACAGACACTAAAGGCACTATTAACACAAAACATACAACTCAACTTCTCCAGAAGCAGCATGCAGACATATAAACGCTGATCACTTCCTGCTTTTTGGATGAAGATTTCATATAAGGAGACAGACACACCCACCATCTTATCTATGGTTTTCAGCCACAGTCCTCAGTGAAGGAGGCATGGCCTATGTGTAAACACACACAGACGTAACACACTGCTGTTCAAACACACACACACACACGCACACACACACTCAGACAGAATGGGATCCACGCGAGTTCCTCTCTCCAGTTGACCCAGATATATAGCGCTCAACTTTCCTGCAGATCTTGTGAACCAGGTCTAAAGGTGCAAACTGTGATTCTAGACCAAACTTCTGATTTAGTGGAGCAGTCCGTTTTCTCTTCTTGTATCTAACAAATGCATGTAGATCTCCAAAAATAAAAAACCCCTCATCTTATATTGTGGTTTGAGGCTGAGGAATAATCATGTGAGGGATAAACATGAGGACAGCACATGTCGTCAAGCTAAAAGCTAGCGTGATTCAGGTGTGTAGACGAGCACAAGGTGAAGGAGAGATTTATTTATATACATATAATATATAGAGCAGCGTTTCATCAAGGACAAACCCAACACCAGCTCACTTCTGACTCCAAAACCCCCAAAGACACAAAGACTACGAAAGCAGAACCTCGACTTGAACAGAAGAAAGCGATGAGGCACGGAGTTCAGTTTATAAAAGTGAAAGTGCTGCTTCATCATGATTTAGAGAGAAAACTAAAAAAATTAATCTTAAATTAATCTGAAAATATAAAAGAGATGCAGAGGAGCACACAGCCACAACCACATCAGACAGCACACAGGAATGCACACTTCCAGTACAGGAATAACACTGTGTGTGTGTGTGTGTGTGTGTGTGTGTGTGTGTGTGTGTGTGTGTGTGTGTTCAGTGGAGATCCAGATTGAGGGAAGCTTTAGAGTCTGAATGTAGGTCATTGCTGTACTTCAGCGTCCACGCAGCCCAGTTCTGCAGCCTCAGGAGGGTGTGTACAGAGAAATGATCATGGGAGGTATGCGCACACACACACACACACACACACACAGTGTAACAGGTCATCTGCCAGGCTCACTCCATCTAGTCCAATTTCAGTGTCTGTAACAAGGTCACTTTCAACGGAAGCACACTTCTACACACAAACAACTTTGAAACTGTGTTTTTTAAATTTTTATTAACTTTTCTTGAATGTCTGCTTCTCTGACATGCTCCTCTTAATTCTCTGCCTCTCTGAATTGAGTTCACTTTCAACAAAGCAGTTAAACACAGAACACACCAAACTTCCTCCACCATCTAGCCCCACCCGCATCGCCCTACCAACATCACCCCACACCCCCACCTCTCTCTTCCACCACGCCCCTCCATTTCCTGAAACTCTCACTAACCCTGATCTCTGGTTAAAAATCAGTGCATCTCCCTGACTCACTAAGACACACCGCTCAAAGACTTCAGAAGAAAACTTTCTATATGTTTCAGATGATGATAATAATAATTAACCATCATCAGAACCTTCAGAATGGTTCAGAGAGCTCCTGCTGGTTCCTCCACCAACATAGCACCTCACTAATCCACACTCACCAGAGAGAGAGAGAGAGAGAGGAGAGAGAGAGAGAGAGAGAGAGAGAGAGAGAGAGAGAGAGAAACAGAAACAGAAACAGCATCTTAACCACAGGAGAAAGAAACACATCACACCATCACCATGCGTGGGGGGTAGAGAAAGAGAGAGAGAGGAAGAGAGTACTGCTTTCTTTTTTTAAAAGGAGTGAAGGAGGGAGGGATGAAGTGTGAAAGATGGAGGTATAGAGAGAGTGTGTGAGAGAAACTCATTTTAAGAACAGATTGGTAACGTCAACTGTCAGGATTAACTGTGATTAAATGCGCTTACTGGTTTTTGGCACATGGCTACACAACACTGGCATTTAAACAGCAGGGGAAACACGCACACACACACACACACACACACACACACACACCCCGCACACACACACACACACACACACACGCACTTAATACAAAGCATTGTAATTACACAGTTTTTATTTAACAGCAAGCCTCCTACAGTTTACGACGAGCTGCTCTACAGCTTTTCTCTCAGCTTCCTCAAACGCAGATATTGACTATAACTAAATAACTGGTGCACACATCAACAGCACAAAAATGTTTGGATCCTGGGGGCGGAGCTTAAATTACACCTGACTTGTCAATCACATGACCTCACCACTAAACCCATTTTGGTGACAATGACATGGCTGTACGGTTTCTGGCACGGCTCTAATGACTTCAGGCGGTTGATTTCTCTGCTTTGCCCTGTGTCATGATCTTGTAGAGCCATTATGAAAGATGCATCAGAGGCGTGAGGGCTGCTGGGATGGATTTGACTCAAATTTGCATATCATTTACATATTCAAAAAAGAGAGCTTAAGATCCCGTGTCCTCCTTTCAGTAGCCTGATGTGTGTTCAGTAAAATCCTTACACTCCTGTTTAGCAGATGAATGACTCGGGTGCCACAGGATTAGACTCCTGAGTGAATAATAAAATTAAACATAATAAATAATCACAGCCAGAGTCTTCAGCTGGGCTTCATTTCAAACCACGGTCAACTGAGCATGTAGTGCACTATGAAGTGCACTCTAATACCTCATTTAGTGAGCATGTGGGGTGAGTGTAGGGTATGTGGCACACGTGTTTACCGAGAAAGGAAGAGGAAGTGATGAGTAAATCTACATGAAGATTCACAAACACTAAACCTCCTGAAATGATCACACGTGTGATTCGTCTCATTTAAACCCCACCCCCTGAATTCAACAAAATCAGGAAGAGATTTAAACCGAAACATATATAATTGTTTTAAAGCCCTTTAATCTGCGTTAATCTGGAGCACTTCAGCATTTCCTGGAAAGACGGTGAGATAATCAGGTGAGAAATAAAGGACAGAAGCGTAGTGAGTGTAAATCTCTCCATTTCATTTAGCGCTGAATGTGGAATTCAGTATGAGTGTTTAATCAGGTCGAGTCTCTTCAGAACCTGCAGATATTCACGATTCATTTCCTGGAAAACAGACATGCTTCACCTAAACTTTTGCCCCTATTCCTATGTGGAATAAACACGATGAAGAGTCACTGTAAGGAGTATCGAGTTTACTGTCATTTATTACTATAAACCACCAGACACAGAGAGAGAGAGAGAGAGAGAGAGAGAGAGGAAGAGGGTGAGAGACACAAAGAGAGAGACAAAAAGAGAGCACGAGAGAGAGAGAGAGAGAGAGAGACAGAGACAGAGAGACTGATATTACATGTATGTGACTTTTCTTTGTATGCGTGTCTGAATATTAATCACATCAAAAGGTCTAACTCTCAGTCTCTGTCTCCGCTCCATCAGTGTCCTGTGCTAACAGTGTTGTAAAAACCCCTTGTTAAGATGAGTATCTCCTCTTCGCTGACTCCCCTGCTCTTCCACAGAGAACACTGCGATGGACAGGAAAGCGATGTCCAACCCACTCAGACTAATTGCTACGTGAGCACTGAGAAACAGCAAATCAATCATATTTCCATTCAATTAGTGCGCAGCCGGAGACGAGGTGACAGACCTCTTTTAGCAAATGAAACACTGCAGGAGAAGACGCCCTTGGACGACCTCCGAGACGCAGCGTGACACCGAGTTTTAAAATAAACCTCCATCTGAACAGAGTGAGCACAGAGACTCAGCAGCTCCGCAGTAGTGCAGCCTGGGGGCTTACATAACCCTGAAACGCTAGCATTAGCATTAACACCACAAACCAAAGAACCTGGAAGATTTAATCATCATCATGATGATCATCATCATCATCAAAAGATCTTCAGTAGAACTGTGTGGTGCCTTATTTTAACCACTAAAAATAATCCCTACGGAATAATAAACTATTATTAAAACAGACAAACTACAGACAGCAGCTATACATGTGCACATACATGACAAACACCATCCATGAAAATGCAAATTATGCAAATTGGCACCGCCCTTTGGCCTCCTGCCATTTTTAATAGTACAATATCACTAACACTAACAGGTTAGCTGACTGCTGGTGAGCTAGCTCACGTTAGCAGTGAGTCACAGTTACTTCCACAATTTCAACTTAAACCTGCCCGAATATGCGATTACACCGTTACCAAAACAACCCCAGGCTCGTTAACCAGTTCGCTCAGCATGTAGGTGTAACGCTTTCAAACAGATCTCTAATCTCAAAAATGACTGGACCAGTGGAGGACTTTTTGTGACATCACAAACTGAGCTCATGTGTATCTCCCCCCCCAAAATCAGACAAATACAGAATTACAGAGAAAGTCTAAATGAAAGCAGAAGAAGTGGGAAACATGGAGAAGGAAGGCCAATCATCCTGTAGCGATTGCTCGTTCCATTCTCCATAGAGAGAGAGAGAGAGAGAGAGAGAGAGAGAGAGAGAGAGAGAGAGAGAGAGAGAGAGAGAGAGAGAGGGGTATTGATTGTGTGCGTTTGGCTCGGATTTTTTCGCCCCTGGCTGTAATTAGGGGAAGCCTGAAGGGACTGGACGAAGCACAGAGGTGGAGTGATGAAGCCTGGGGCTCATGGAGGTCAGCAAACAAACTCAAACTTCATCAGTACTTTGAGAAACAAACAGTATGCAGCAACACACACCCAGGTGATTCTGAGACTGCAATAAGATTGAAATCTGATTGTGTCTCTACAGAAGTATAAATAAGATAAATGGTTGTGAGGTGTGTGTGTGTGTGTGAGAGAGACAGCATCCTCTCAGGAGCAGCTGCTCTACTACGAGTGAAGAGGTTTTGTGCTCTAATGTGTTGCCAAACGGCTCTACGCCAAACTTAAAAAAGGAACGTTTCATCTCCAAAACTCACATCCAGCTTACTGATACACCGTCAGATCACAGAGGAAAAACCTCCAGGTGTGCAGAGGGGGGGGGGTTTTGGGGGGGTGGAGAGAGAGAGAGAGAGAGAGAGAGAGAGAGAGAGAGAGAGGGGAGAGAGAGAGAGAGAGAGAGAGAGAAAGAAAGAAAGAGAGATGGAGGGAAAAAGAGAGATGGAGGGAGAAAGAGAGATATGGAGGGAGAAAGAGAGATATGGAGGGAGAAAGATAGTGAGGGAGGAAGAGATGGAGGGAGGAAGAGATGGAGGGAAAGAGAGGGGGGGAGAGAGGGAGGGAGAGAAAGGGAGAAAGAGAGAGAGGGAGAAAAGAGAGAGGGAGATGGAGGGAGAAAGAGAGAGAGATGGAGGGAGAAAGAGAGAGAGCGAGAGATAGAGGGAGAAAGAGAGAGAGAGAGATGGGGGGAGAAAGAGAGATGGAGGGAGAAAGAGATATGGAGGGAGAAAGATAGCGGGGGAGAAAGAGAGATGGGGGGGAGAAAGAGAGAGGGAGGGAGAAAGAGAGAGAGAAAGAGAGAGGGAGGGAGAGAGGGAGAGAGAGAAAGGGAGAAAGAGAGAGAGGGAGAAAGAGAGAGAGGGAGAAA
Organism: Hemibagrus guttatus; assembly: GCA_033459395.1. NCBI lineage: Eukaryota > Metazoa > Chordata > Actinopteri > Siluriformes > Bagridae > Hemibagrus > Hemibagrus guttatus. The sequence goes on along the minus strand of JAUCMX010000015.1, from coordinate 16,019,587 downwards.
GCGAGAGGGAGATGGAGGGAGAAAGCGAGGGGGAGATGGAGGGAGAAAGAGAGATGGAGGGAGAAAGAGAGAGGGAGATGGGGGAGAAAGAGAGGGGGGAGAAAGAGAGAGGGAGATGGAGGGAGAAAGAGAGAGAGAGAAAGAGAGGGAGATGGAGGGAGAAAGAGAGAGAGAGGGGGGGAGAAAGAGAGAGGGGGGGGAGAAAGAGAGATGGAGGGAGAAAGAGAGAGAGAAAGAGAGAGGGAGGGAGAGGGGGAGAGAGAGAAAGGGAGAAAGAGAGAGAGGGAAAAAGAGAGAGAGGGAGAAAGCGAGGGGGAGATGGAGGGAGAAAGCGAGGGGGAGATGGAGGGAGAAAGAGAGATGGAGGGAGAAAGAGAGAGGGAGATGGAGGGAGAAAGAGAGAGGGAGAAAGAGAGGGGGAGATGGAGGGAGAAAGAGAGAGAGAGAAAGAGAGGGAGATGGAGGGAGAAAGAGAGAGAGAGGGAGGGAGAAAGAGAGAGAGAGGGGGGGAGAAAGAGATGGAGTGAAAAAGAGAGAGGGAGAGGGAGGGAAAAAGAGAGAGGGAGAAAGAGGGGGAGATGGAGGGAGAAAGAGAGAGGGAGAAAGAGAGAGGGAGATGGAGGGAGAAAGAGAGAGGGAGATGGGGGGAGAAAGAGAGAGGGAGATGGGGGGGAGAAAGAGAGAGGGAGATGGAGGGAAAAAGAGAGAGAGAGAGAGAGAGAGGGAGGAGAAAGAGATGGAGTGAGAAAGAGAGGGAGTGAGAAAGAGAGAGGGGGGGAGAGAGAGAGAGAGAGAGAGAAAAGGAGGAGAGAGAGAGAGAGAGAGAGAGATGGGGGGAGAAAGAGAGATGGGGGGAGAAAGAGAGATATGGAGGAGAAAGATGCGGGGGGAGAAAGAGAGGAGGGAAAAAGAGAGAGAGAGAGAGAAAGGGGAAAGAGAGGGAGAAAAGAGGGGAAAGAGAGAGGGAGATGGGGGGAAAAAGAGAGAGGGAGAGGGAGGGAGAAAGAGAGAGGGAGATGGGGGGAGAAAGAGAGGGGGAGATGGAGGGAGAAAGAGAGAGGGAGAGGGAGGGAGAAAGAGAGAGGGAGATGGAGGGAGAAAGAGAGAGGGAGATGGAGGGAGATGGGGGGAGAAAGAGAGAGAGAAAGAGAGGGAGATGGAGGGAGAAAGAGAGATAGAGGGAGAGAGAGAGAGGGGGGGAGAAAGAGGGAGTGAGAAAGAGAGAGGGAGAAAAGAGGGAGATGGAGGGAGAAAGAGAGAGGGAGAGGGGGGAGAAAGAGAGAGGGAAAAAGAGAGGGGGAGAGGGAGGGAGAAAGAGAGGGGGAGAAAGAGAAGGGAGATGGAGGAGAAAGAGAGAGAGAAAGAGAGGGAGATGGAGGGAGAAAGAGAGATAGAGGGAGAAAAAGAGATGGAGTGAGAAAGATGGAGTGAGAAAGAGAGGGAGTGAGAAAGAGATGGAGTGAGAAAGAGAGAGGAGATGGAGGGAAAAAAGAGAGAGGGAGAGGGAGGGAGAAAGAGAGAGGGAGAAAGAGAGGGGGAGAAAGAGAGAGGGAGAAAGGAGGGGGAGAGAGAAAAGAGAGGAGATGGGGGGAGAAAGAGATAGAGGGAGAGGAGAGAGGGGGGGAGAAAGAGAGGGAGTGAGAAGAGATGGAGTGAGAAAGAGAGAGGGGGGGAGAGAGAGGAGAGAGAGGGAGAAGAGAGAGAAAAAGGGAGAGAGGGAGGGAGAAAGAGAGAAAAAGGGAGAGGGGGAGGGAGAGAGAGGAGAGGAGGAGAGAGAGGGAGAGAGAGAGAGATGGGGGGAGAAAGAGAGAGAGAGCGAGAGAGAGGGCGGAGAAAGAGGGAGAAAGAGAGGGAAAAAAAGAGAGAGGGAAAAAGAGAGAGAGAGAGAGAGAGAGGGAGGGAGAGATGGAGGGAGAGAAAGAGGGGGGGAGAGGACAGTGTTGTTTGTAAATCAGAATTTTTCCCTGACGTTTCTGCGATTTCTGTTCAGTTTCTGTAAATAGTGTAAGATTCTTTATAAACACCCCATGCCGCCTGTAGCTCAAAATGAAGGTGCTGAAGGATTTCCAGGAAGGAGCACACGGTGGTGGCACTGACCAAAATCCACATTTATTTAAAAACACCCGTGGAGCTTCAGCTGAGGGAAACGGGAAACCCTTTTCACTTCCTCTTCCCTAATGAGGAAATTCCCAGTGGGGAAAGTTTCTCACCTAATACTGATCCCTGCTCCAGCTGAAGAGCAAACACTCTGCTGTACACACAGGACAACCCCCAGCTTTTATTCCACACACAGAGAACTCAACTAACATCTCCCCAAAAGGGGGGACTGGGCAGGGGGAGACCTCCTCTGCAAGGGGGCTACATCTGTGTGAGATGGAGGGCTTTAACAAGCTTTAGCAGAATTTTCCATTCTCGATTAGTGTGTGTCAGGACTCCCTGTGGCTCACAGTGCGAGAGGGAAACAGCCCCCCATCACTTGCTCCCTCCCCCTCTCCTTCCCTCCCTCCCCCCGTTTGGAGCACGACACATCCAGATCTCCTTCTGCCATGCGAATCACACTACAGCACCAACACCTCAGAATCTCAGACACATCATCTGATTTGCTTCATTCCATCTCAAAATCACTGAGAACTGAATCTTGAGTTAAACCACTAGCACAGTGTGTGTACACACACCAGAAATATAGGTACAAAGTATAGATACAGGTGATTGAGTTCCATAGGTCCAATTATCACTCTGTTTTGTATAATTCACTGTGTAGGATGTAGAGTGCATTTCTTTCCCTCATTCTGTAGTGCACTTATATAGAGGGAACTGAATCTCAAACTGGATTCTACTCGATACGACACACAAAGCTGTTATAAATCACAGGATAGTCCAGTTACTGAGCACATCACCACAAATCTCAAACCCACACACTTTATACAACACATACGGGCAAGCGTGTCTCATCTCACTGCTCCTTCACACGCACACACAATAAGCTAGAGAACAAAGGGGGTCTCCACCTCTCTCCCCTGCTCTATTATTAGATCTTCAGCCCCGAGACAAAATAATCACACGTTGAGCTGCATCAGTGCAGGAAGAGCGGGAGACGAACTGAAGACAAGCAGAAAAACCCCTCGTTACGCCCTTGCCGCCGACAGCAACCCCACTGACACCAGACTCCTGCGTCTCAAACACACAGCACTAACCACGACTCCAAAACTGACTAGCACTAACCACAGCTCTAACACTGTGCTCCTGCTCCACTTCACTCACCAGATCTCTCTTGCTCTCTCAGACACACACACACACACACACACACACACTTCACTACAGCACATCCCCGGCTAATGCTATTCCACACAATCCACTGTGCACAACTGGCTGTGTCCCAATTGCTCAGGCTGACTATATAGGGTGCATTGCAGTTACATCTAAAAGAATCCTGAAGCTTAAGCCCAGCTGACTTACAGTGCACTACATAGGGAGTAGAGCGCTTATATATGGAGCAGGGAGCAAAGGACTGTCCCATTACAGTGAACTAAACAGAGCGTTGTGCACTTAAACAGCATCCCAAATCACACCCTGCTGCACATATAGTGCACTATATAGGGCAATCGTGCTCTTAGACAGTGAGATGAAACTAAAGTGACTTCCAGTTAGATTTATAGTGCACTACATAGGGAGCAGTGAGCTGCATCCCAAGTCACTTCCTACTCCGTTTATCCCTAATGACTCTCACTTACCTGCTCAGAGCATCACACAGGCCACAGGAGGCGATATTTGATCAAACTTATAGTGCACTTGCACAAGGAGGAAGGTGATGAAGCTCTTAGGAATCAGGGAACTCACCTGCTCTCTTAGTGCCCTACATAGGGTAGAAAAGCCACTATTTTTAGGAAGCCACAAAATGGCCGCCCGGTGCACATCCAGTGCCCTACATATGGTCCAGGAGCCTGCACTTCCTGTGTGCTTACTGCTTCAACAGGAAGTCTAGATCTGATTCCTGAACACAAGGTGGGAATCATTCATTATTCTGCTCCCTATGTAGCACACTTATTTACAGATCAGGGAGCTACAGCCAACTGTTTCCTAACAGCAGATGTAGGGTGTAGATTACTTTATACCTGCTGAAGTGCACTACAGAGTGAAAGCTTCCTGCTGCATATAGGTTAGAGCACAGAGAAAAGGGAGTGAGACATGACTCCGCCTTCAACAGTCCACCAACACACACAGAATGCTCTACATGGGGTAACACACAGAGAGAGAGTAAGGGAGAAGTCCACTTTGTAGGGAGATAAGTCAGTGTGTATTGTATACATTACACTGTGTACTTATACTGATGGGTCACACACCATTACTTCTAATGTAGTGCACTTGTCTCCAATAAAGGGAGCAAGGATCTATTTGGAAACCAGCCATGGAAAAGCAAGAGGCTTCTTCAGTGTTTGTGTGTGCCTTCCCGCATCCCCTTTAAGCAGAGCACATCGTCGCTGCCGACATCTTGAAGAAAAGGTAACCATCTAACACACACACAACCTTCACTCATTTCCTTCTCTCTCTCGCGCGCGCTCTCTCTCTCTCTCACATACACACGCTAAGTGATGGTTTATATCTTGAACTCTGCACATCGTCTCCTATATTCTGCTCCACATCACACACACGCTAAGTGATGGTTTATATCTTGAATTTTGCACGTCGTTTCCCATATTCTGCTCCACATCACACACCAAAACCAAGAGGGCAGAATATTTTGTATTCATTTCATCTCTCTCTCTCTCTCACGCTTGCTCTGGAAGCTTCCTAATGGATGATGGATTGAGGAGCAGAAGGAGGAGCAGGAGGAGAAAGAGGAGGAGGGAGGCAACTGCAGCAGTGACGCTGTGCAACGCAAAAACTGGGGATTTACCACTAGGGCACCTCGAGTAACGGACACGGAGGGGGGAACGCGCCTCAACACACTGAGCCCACTGCTTTTAAAATCATCTCACACTCCTACTCACACACATACACCTTTTCAATGTAATAATAAGCACAAAACAGAAGCACCTGATGTAAGAGCATTTACTGATGTCAGCACCACAGAGAACATTTACAGGAGAAAAATATTCTTCCATCAAAAACAAAAATACTTCTACTGTGACCTTCTGCTGCTGAACACACACACACACTCCAGTCCTCTGTAACGACTCAAAACAAACACACTGGCCTGGAGCTAAACCGATTAAAAGACACGACAAGTTCAGCTATGCAACGGTTCCTATAAATAATATTAATTAGAAAAGGTGATTAAAACCGATTGGAGGAAGACGCCTGGACTGTAAACAGGGTTTAGAATGAAGCTGTGATCGGGATCAGCATGGAGAAGTACAGCACACATCAAATTCAAGGTCAGAAGATTAGATCTAATTATCTGTCTGTCTGTTTAGGATCATGAAGGAATTCCAAAGAGAACACAAGCTTAAAAGCATCACATTATTATTATTATTATTATTATTATTATTATTATTATTATTATTATTCTCCGAGACTGATATGGTACCACAAAGTACTTCTTTCTATTCAGTGTTGCGGATCCATTAAGAGGACATGTTTTATAGCTGAAATCTTTACAGACACATTTTCAGGGCCACATCAGGAGGCATGGATGCTGTAGATGATTTCTATGCAGAGCCTACAGGTAGAAGCTGATCTCTGGATAAAACCCTGCAGTTTGCTGGCTTCATTTCTAACACTGAGGACTACATGACCTCGCGTACTGAAGAAAGTTCTTAATTGATCTCTGAATAAAGTGAGGAGGACTCTCGAGAAAGATGAAGTTTTTGCCAAAAACACTCATCTATGTGTAGAAACCTGATAATAAACTCCTTTCAGCACCGGTCATTCAGACCACTTTCAGTTTTTGGTAATTGGTGTGTTTGGTAATTGGGAAAAGGAAGCGCGAAAGGCATGCCGGGTACTTACTATTTGCACAGGTGCTGCAGACACAGGTCGAGACATTCCCCTTCCACCTCGTCCTCCACCACCGTGTCCGACAAAGGGCGCGCGGGCACAGGTGAGTCCTCACGCAACGGCGGCCGCATCTCCCTCAGGAAGAGCTCCAGGAAGCGGCGGTAAGCTTTCTCCTCGCTGCCACAGCCCGCCATCGCTCCTTCTCATTCCCGGAGAGACACGACACAGACGGAGGAAGAGGGGGAGAAGAAGAAGAATGAGGAGAAGAAGCAGGAGGAGGATCTGCTGGTTTGAGTCATGAACAAGCTGCAGGTGCGCGCGTGAACGCGAGGGCGCGTTATCGAGCAGCGGCGATGACGTCAGATACGAGGGGCGTGGTTAAGTAGAAAATAGAAAGAGTACCCTGCTGATAGGTTAACTACGTCATCCGGTTTCTTTGGGATGAATGAGTGAGCGAGTGAGTGAATGGACTCGGCACACGGTGTTCGGTTCACCAGCTCTTAACTGTTTTACAAACCGGATGTATCTGTATTACCATAATAGGTTTCCACTCAACGCATGCTTAAATTATTGATTTTTTTTTTAAAGAGTAAATGTCTTAAAACGAATAAAGTCCCATTACAGCCTCGCGGGGGTCATTTGACTAATCAGATATAGCCTTCACATCCGGGTCTCGTGCCAGCGTTTTGTCAGTGGGTTACAAACCCTACTAGCTAGCTAGCGTGCTAACTTCTTAAAACAAATAATACGCCAGCTAACTGTGTAAACAAGGACTATCACAAAGAAAATTCAATTAAAATCTTTAACGAAGCATAAAAATAAATACATAAAAATACGCAATTTGACAAGACAAGCTAGTTAGCGAAGATTAGCCAGACGCTAACTGTAGCTAGGCTAAGAAGCCGGTGGTTATGGGACATGGAGTTTTTGTGTGCTACCAGCGGTCCCAATGAACACACACACAAAAATATTCGATAACTGTATACTGGGAAATGATATAACGAGAATCGTGAGCATATTTGATTTAGAAATCGACGGCAAAGTTTAAATACGCGGAAATATCTAAAAAAGAAAAAAAAAAGTGAATTGTGAGAAATAACTTTGGTGAATCTTACTTCCGGCGCGGGAATGACGTAGGAACCAGAGTGGTGTATAGGCTCGCGCGCACGTGAGAGATGCTATTTTTAAACACGCTGAAATCGTGGATTGAAGAAAAAAAAAAAAAAGTATTGTGTAATTTGACGTTGTGTGCTGAGTCAAGAATGACGTCACGAAAATGATCTCATGAAGGACAAAATCTAAAAAAAAAAAGCTCAAAGACACACTATACACATTACACTTAACTAGTCATACCCAACACACAGGTCATGTGCCATCTACCTGTTCAGGTACACAAAATGGCTCCCATTTACTCTGCCTTGCCTAGTGAGAGATTATACACCTATAAGATAAAGATGTCATTTACAGCCACAGGACTTTCAGAGCTTTCTTTTCACGTTGATTTTTGTCGATTTTCTGATCTTCCCATCCAGCTCCACTGCAGGGATTTCACATGAACCAAAGGCATGGAAATCCATCATCTAATTGACCGTGAAAGAGCGATGCCTGGAGTCCTGTGAGGCTTTTAATGAAAATGAGCAGTGAAAAGCTCCCCTGATTCCCCAAAGAGGCTCGAGGGATTCATGATCATCACCACAAACCGATGCTCTGGAGTGCAGTGGGAGTGTATATAGGCCATCAGAGGAGCGGCGGGTAAAAATAACTGGTGCACATTTCACTGGGGCTAAGACTTAACTCTTCTGCACGCTGTGTGTGTGTGTGTGTGTCACCATCAGTAAGCACAATTTATTTATTAAATAAACTTACTGCCAAAATGCTGTACAGAGAACAAGGGAAATTAAAATATCAGAGAGCCTCTCGCTCGCTCTGATTAATGTTTGTGGAACAGCTGCCTCTTTCCATATGAAAGTAAACAGAAAGATAAAAAAACCCAACATATTTTCACACTATTTTCATATAATTATGCAATTATGTTTTTATTATTTGTAAAGGAAAGTGCAATAATAAAGTGTTGTGATTAAAAATGTACTGTAATATAAGAAAAAATGAGATCTGGGCTGCAGAGAGAATTAATTCTTTTAAGCTTTCTATACAATGATTAAAACCAAACATACTGGTTACAAATGTAAATCATTTAATATCCAAACTGTATACCAAAAAATCATTATAATTATTATATATGCAGCAGTTAATAATCCAGTGGTGAGGTTACATGTGTAGAATTTGAACAGTGAAGTTTATATTAATGACATTTAATAACACAAAATGAATCTTCTGACAGAACAGTGTTTAGAGGAAGTTCAGATCAGTTCAACAGAAAACAGACTGCAGCTCAGTTCGTTCTGTGTACACAGGGGGTGCGTGTGTGTGTGTGTGTGTGTGTGTGTGAGAGAGAGAGAGAGAGAGATTAACTGTGCTGGTGTTCAGTGCGAGGTCGTTTACTGTGGCTTCCTGCTGCAGGACTGAGGGACAGGACAGAAGACACTGAAACAGTGGAGTCTCTGAATCCTTCAGCCTTCATCACACAGAGATCAGAACCATCACCACAACATGACACAACACCTGATAGTAACATCACTATAGCTCCAAACAATTATCACAACCATCATCAAGTGCTGTGTTCATCTGGGTTAGTGTTAAAGTGAGGGTGTGGATGAGGTTTTAGGTGATTGTGTAGGTGAGAGTCTGGATGAGGGTGTGGATGTAGGTGAGAGTGTGGATGAGGGTGCGGGTCATGGTGAGGGTGTGGGTGAGAGTGTGGATGAGGGTGCGGGTCATGGTGAGGGTGTAGGTGAGGGTGTGGATGAGGGTGCAGGTCATGGTGTGGGTGTAGGTGAGGGTGTGGATGAGGGTGCAGGTCATGGTGTGGGTGTAGGTGAGGGTGTGGATGAGGGTGCAGGTCATGGTGTGGGTGTAGGTGAGGGTGTGGATGAGGGTGCAGGTCATGGTGTGGGTGTGGATGAGGGTGCAGGTCATGGTGTGGGTGTAGGTGAGGGTGTGTATGAGGGTGCAGGTCATGGTGTGGGTGTAGGTGAGGGTGTGGATGAGGGTGCAGGTCATGGTGTGGGTGTAGGTGAGGGTGTGGATGAGGGTGCAGGTCATGGTGTGGGTGTAGGTGAGGGTGTGGATGAGGGTGCAGGTCATGGTGTGGGTGTAGGTGAGGGTGTGGATGAGGGTGCAGGTCATGGTGTGGGTGTAGGTGAGGGTGTGGATGAGGGTGCAGGTCATGGTGTGGGTGTAGGTGAGGGTGTGGATGAGGGTGCAGGTCATGGTGTGGGTGTAGGTGAGGGTGTGGATGAGAGTGTAAGTGTGGATGAGGGTGTAGGTATAAACTGACCGTGAGCTGGTATGGGACGGTGGTGTCTTTGTGGCTGGATGATTTGTACAGAGACACAAACCTGCAGAACGAATGAAAGAATATGTATTTCTGATTTTTTTTTTACTCTAGAGTTGATGTGTGCATGCACACACACACTGACCTTCAGTGTTCGTTGCTCAAAAAGGAAAAAAAAGCAGCATCACAGAGAAGAGTGGAAATGAACAACAGCCAACAGACAAAGTGAGAGAGAGGAAGAAAGACAGTGATTATCACTTGCCCACTGAGTGCACAAAAACAGCCACTTAAGTAGCATGTCTAAATTAGACACACACACACTTGCCTTTGAGCTCCTTCCCAGTGCAGGATAAGTCTCTGTGTTGCTGCATGGCCCCAAATCTCACCTGACGGACGACCACACACACACACACACACACACTTATAATTTATGTATATACAAGACAGTAAAAGCGAATATGTATGTAAATTAAAGTGTTAACGCCACACTTCAGTCTGTACTGCCCTCTACTGGACAACCTGATAATTCACCATTCAACTTACTCAGAACTGCATTTCATTATGCTAAACTGGAGGCTACTCACTTCCATTACTAGTTAGCTACATTAGCATCACTGCTACAGTGTCGAGACCAGAGAATCAATCATTAAGAAAGATCAGATTACCCAGAGCAGGGACGAGCCTGGACTGAACGCTCAAGACTTTAGTCGTCATCTGATTGGTCAACACCACCTGAGAACAGCACACAGGAGTGATGTGTGTGTAGATGGAGGTCAGGGAGAGGTGCGTTTGTGTGTGTGTGTGTGTGTGACGCACCGCTGGCCCATGGTGAGCCGACGCTAAGCGAGTGAGCTGCTGTGAAAAGCTGCTGAGGAGGCGTGTCCTCTGAGAGAGATCCTCCAGCTCATGTCTGAACGGGAAAGCCACGCTGTCAATCACCACCAGCCGCACCTGCCATCCCATAATTATCATCTCAATAATCAATAATAAGTTCATGGAAATCTCTTTAATCACTCAAAAGAAAATATATTAAATTTCTCTTTCTAGACCTTTTATTATGTTTGAGGACATTATTAATAATAAAAGTCTCAGCTTCTACTTTCAATATTATCGATTTAGTTTTATTAATCCTCCAGATTTATTTCTGTGGTCAATGTGTGCTCTGAAGTTCAGTAGGTTTTGAAGCCTTCTCTGACATCTTCACGGAGGTGTGAAAAGCTGCGTACCTGTGGATGTTTCCTTAGGAAGTCGGGCAAGAGGTGAAGCTCAGTGAGCAGCTCCACGCGATCGTGACAGCGCATGAGGAAGACACCGGAGAGGATCTTCTCCACGGTGAAGCTCTTTAAAGCTTCATGCTGCTCTGAGAACACACACACAAGCCAGAAATCCTGATTATTCTGTTCTGCTAAAGGGTGAAAAGAGGAATGATGTGATGACATCATCAAAAAATGACATTCATGAGGACACTTCTATCACATATTCAAAGTTGTACACTAAAGGAAGAACTTTTCAGAGTAAAGCTTTTTCATTTAATGTTGCATAACAACAGAAGAAGGAGGTAAACAGGACTATAAACACACCTTGGTCCTCAGCCAGAGCAGCGCAGTGCTCCACCGCAGCCCGGGCCACACCTACCAATCGCTCCACCACAAACCCACCCTCAGTGTCCACAAATATGGCTTCACCACCCAGTCCTCCAAAACACACCGGGATCTGCACGTCTACAGCCAGCTGCACACTGACACACACACACACACAGAGTAACTGACTAATTCTCATATTAAAAAATAATAACATTTTTTTTAGCTTACAGAAGGTTCTCCTTGGTACCTGTATAAAACTCTGTTATGAAGTTCTACCCAGAACCTCTTAAAGGTTCTCTGACACTTGTTCTGGGTTCATGACACAGTGCTGATGAGTGTGAAAGGTGCATTGAGGAGAACCTCTCAGCTCTCACCACAGCTGGGTTTTTCCGATGCCCGGGACGCCGCAGATCTCCGTGGTCCTCCCCACAGGAATCCCACCTCCGAGCACAGTGTCCAGCTCTGAGCAGAAGGTGACGATGCTACCCCGTGTCTCCTCCTGGTGCAGGAGATCCAGCGCTGTCAGACTCTGCACCGCTGCCCTCTGCTGGAGGGGCGAGGGGTCGTCACGCAGGGTCCGCAATGCCTCATCAGCCTCCTCCTGAGATAATCCTGCTGCTGCCAGAGTCACTACATACATTACTGCAGCCACCAACACATTCTACACACATGCTTGAGTGTGCAAGATTACAGACCTCATGAGAAAAAGGAAAATGTACAAAAACTTATTACTATTTTATTATTTTAATAAATTATTGTTATAAGGGAGTTAATACTGAACACCTGATAAACCAAACTTACTAAATATCCAGCAGATTGCTAGAAAACGTAATAGAAAAAGAAATAGAATTTGTTCCATAAGGGGAAGCAAACTATTGCTCTCAGCTGTAAATACTTATAGAATGAAGCAGTTTTTACAGAGTAATGTACCTTTACACAGCTGCAGCGGCTGCACATCTGTCAGATCTGCAGCTGTGTGAAAGCCAGCGGTTATTAACTTCACCTTCACAGAAGGAGCCAGAGGAGAACTGGACACGGTCCTGAGCATCATAGCACTGCACTTCTGCAGATTTTTTAACTTTTCATCAATATGAAACAGAATCACGTCAAAACTAGAAGTTCTGTTGAAAATCAAAAACACACCGCAGTCTTAAATAATCAACACGGTTAGTCATTTCCAAACGCGCTTTCCGTCCTTTTGTCCCTTTTCACATTCCGCTGAAGTCTTCCGCATATCGCTAGTGTCCTCCATTTTGGAGAGGAAAAATATCCTAGTCAGCATTCTTTTACACTAAATACATCAATAAACAAATAATTTACTTGCATAATCCGTTCCATTTTTAGTATCACTGTATACTGGTGAAAGGTTTTCTTAAACAACGGCCTGTTAATGTCAACCTGCTCTCAGACTAGCGGTTAGCTAACAAACATCCTTCTTTTGCTGGTTTTACGCCAGATAAAAAAAACTCCATCCTAAAAAGACCATTTTCACGAATCTAAATAACTCTCAAACGAAATAAAGAGAAAAAAGAGAGCAGAATGTATTGCAAAAGTAACTGTACGTAACTAAAAACAGGTACAGTCAGTCGAAGAAACTCAAACCGCGCCTTTTTTTAGTTGAAACTGTCCCTCGATGCATTCCGTAACTAACGGGATGTGTGAAGGGACAAAATGAGGAAGAAAACCGCGTTTGGAAAAAACAAAGACGCTGTGTTCCGACGTGAAGGCGTCCATTTTGCCGGAAAAACAGACGCAGGAGAACAGAGGGAATATTCCGTATTAACAGATCACTAGACAGCGATCTGAGTCGAGTGTTATTATGTTTGACCTCTCAATGAGACCAAGGATGTTTTATAAGCTTTAAAAACACAGCACCAGTCTTCTGTTTTGTATTCAGTCCTGAGTGATCAGTATAGAACTTATTCAGGATCATAGTGCTCAACCCGACCCTGGACGAGCTGCTGCTGTTCAGTGTGTGTGTGTGTTCGGTGTGTGTGTGTGTTTAGTCTGAGTTGGCTATGAACTGTCGCTCGGAGGTGTTGGAGGTGTCTCTGGAGGCCCGGCAGGTGGATGAGGCCATGGCGGCGCTGTTACACACCATCCTCCTGCACCGCAGCACCGGAAAGTTCCACTATAAGAAGGAGGGGACGTACTGCATGGGCACGGTGGGAACCCAGGACGTGGACTGCGACTTCATCGACTTCACCTTCGTGCGGGTTTCTTCGGACGAGCTCGAGCGCGTGATCAGGAAAACAGTGACCGAGTTTAAGGTGTGCGCATGCGCAATTCAGCGGCTCATCTTTAATTATTGTTATTGTTTCTTGTTGCTTTAAACTAGGTTTTAGGCCTACTACTTACTAAATAGAATTTGATGTAATTAATGGTATCTTTAGTTCCAGACCTTTTGGGTGAGTCAGTTCATTTAGCTCGGCTCATTAATAACTCTTTGTACGAGCCGGTACAAAGAGTCGACTCACTCAGACGATTCTAATCTGAATTTGAATATAAATTGTTATCCTTCCTTTCTTCCTCCATGCTGTTACCAACTTCAGGACTGTTCTTTTTTTGTTTTTCTTCCACAGGATGCACTCGGGAACTCAGGCAGTGATGGAATGGGCCAGATCTCTTTGGAGTTCTATCAGAAGAAGAAGTCACGCTGGCCGTTCTCGGATGAGTGCATCCCCTGGGAGGTGTGGACCATCAAGGTGAATGTGGTGAACCTGGCCAACGAGCAGGAGCGTCAGATCTGTCGGGAGAAAGTGGGAGAAAAACTCGGCGAGAAGGTCATCAACATCGTGGAGGTCATCAACCGGCACGAGTATCTGCCCAAGATGCCCACACAGTCTGAGGTGGACAACGTGTTTGACACCACCCTGAAGGATGTCCAGCCGTACCTCTACAAGATCACGTACCAGATTACAGATTCTCTTGGGACTTCAGTAAGCACCACCATGAGGAGGCTCATCAAAGACACACTGGCATTATAACAGGGTTATAAACTCCTGCTAATACATCAACTATCATCACCACATACATACACAGATTTCCTCATTTATCAGTCTGTAACTAATATCAGAAATAAACTAGCAGTCAAAAGTTTCTACACCTGATTAAATCTATTTCTTTGTTTTAAAGACATTTAAATGAAAGCATGTGGTTGAAATGTAAACTTTAAAGCTCATGTACAAGTTAAGTGCTTTCTTCAAGTGTTTCACATTTAAACTGTTTCCTTGAGTTGAAGCTGAAACAGTAGAGAATGAAGAGCTGGTATGAGCAGAGGTGTAAAAACTTTGTGTCTGAGCTCATGTGAAACTTTAGTTTTGTACAGTGTTAAAACCTGACGATTGATTTTTTTTTCTCAGAATAAACAGAAAAGGTGTAAAACTCCAGTGTCTAAGGTCTGATTGAGGTGAAAGTCTGGATGTTTCGGGGATTTTTTACTGAAAAGAGGAAGAAAAAAAAAAAAAAAAGACACTACGACCGGACGATGTTGTGATTTTAATTTCGGACAAACTGCTGAAATTATAAGTGTGAAGCTGAAATTATTGCACTGGGAAAAATGCTGCTGATCAGCGGCACTTTATTTTAGAAAGCAAAGCCTTTAAACAGCAGGAAGGGGGGGGTCACTTAACACAAAATAAACCTGCCACAGAGCATGAGTATGAGTTACATCATTATCAGTTACATCATTATTATGAGTTACATCATTATAAAACCAGAGAATTATTGCAGAGAAACCACTGAAATACCCGGAACCTTACACTGTCATCATAAAACAAGAAAAATTTCAGAACCAAGTAGAAAATTAGCTGAAACTCTTACATCATCAGCCTGAAGCTCGTTCGAGCGTCTACATGAAGCATCTTCTACTTAAACCGAGGCATCTTGAGTAATAAAAATAACATTAAAATAGAAAAAAAGCACATTACATTCAATGAACTCTGGCGTAAAGCTTCCACAGAAATCCCAAGGTGCGTAAAGACTCGTCCATCTGACCGACTCTTCATCATCTCCTCATCGTTTTGTTCATCCTCCGACACACACACTCATACAGCACAAGCTGCTTTACAGCCCGGAAACAAAAATATTCTCTCAGAACTCTAGAAATTGTGCTTTAATTAATATCTGCGATGTCACAAGAAATCCTGTACGATTAGCTTCACACTGACACCCGATATACCTGATCAACCAGCGTGTTCTTTTAGTAACCAAGTACTGATACAGTACCATAACATAATCCCACACACACACACACACACAACCACACTAGGCGTGTGCTGAGGTTATTTATACATCACAATAAGTGCTCTGTGTTTTTGTTTTTTTAAATTTAGATTTAGAATAATGTCACATTATTGTGATAACATTTTCCAGGCTTTTCACTACACAAAAATGTCCATGATGAAGAACACACCACTCTGTGTCTACATGTACGTGTGTGTGTACGTGTGTGTGTGTTTAGCTGTATATCATCCGTCTATCATACACCAGTTCGACAAAAGTGTTGTTGTATCTGAGCTGAGATGTTAATGAGCAATTAGTGAGAAGTAGAGACTGATCAGTGTTTTATTAACCAGTCTGATTCTCAAAAACACTTAATATCATGGAATATTAGCTATGTATCCATCGGGATACGGAAATTTAGTTAGCATGCCTAATGAGGTATGTGTGTGTGTGTGTGTGTGTGTGTGCAGTATTTCCTTTTGAATCACTTAAGAGTGAAAATAATTTGCTTTGGTAAAAAATCAATAATAAAGATATCTAAAGAAAAAACATGTTTTGGTTTCATGTGTAAATGTGTGCAAACACACACACACAAACATACTGTAATTTCAGAATAACATGGTTTTAGTCTTCAACACCGTTAAAGGAACAAAATCTCAAAAATCTCATGCACTGTTTTTCACCCAGCTGAAGAATACGCTGTTATAATAATAATAATAATAATAATAATAATAATAATGATGATAATAGTAATAATAATAATAATAATAATAATAATAATAATAATAATAATAATGATGATGATAATAGTAATAACACTCATTTACCCAACAGAAATGAAACCCCGGTGTGTAAGGACGTTTTGTTACGTTCTGTAAGTGAAGCATTAAGGCAACACAAAACATCTGGCTTTTAAAAGTTCAAGCTAAAGCGCACGTGAAAGCTCCGTCACGAAGACGGCTTCGGGGGAAAGTCTGTAGAAACGTGATAGAAAATCTGAAATATACATCTAGCTCATTGCAGAGAGCAAGAGGAAAGAGAAGACATGACGTCCTGAACACTATGCTGGTTTGGGTTTGACGAGCCTTTCATCATCTTCCACTAACATCACGCAGGAAAAAGGCCACGGAGACGGAGAGGAATGAGCTCAACTCCTACACAAAAAAGCACTTTTACACAGTTATTGCAGGTTATTAGAAGCAGATCTTTAACCTTGTGGACCAGGAGATGAATCAGAAACGAGGAATAAACACCTGCATTTATACACATTGTTCACTGATGCACCAGGAAGTAAAAAAAACAACCTGAAAATAGGAGAGTATATTGTGTGTGTGTGTGTGTGTGTTACGTCATTGTCCCTGTTAACCCAGACGCAGCGTACACGTGCTCAGCGTGTGACGTTCACTTCTTTACACCTGGATCTATAAAACCTGCAGGTTATTTACACGGCCGCCATCTTGGAAATCCTGCCCAAGCCCCACCTCTAAAAGTTTTCCACTCAAGTTTACTTAATGACACACACCACAGCTTCTCGCCTACGTCTGGGCTGAAGGTGACCCTTAAAGTGAGATCAGATCCAGATGCTGCCGTGTTCAGACGTGACTGTGGCTCTGCTCGTGGCTCCACAAACTGAAGGCAGTCTTGAAGGTCCTGTGGCAGAGTTTGCACATGTACTGCCTCTTAAACGTCAGAGCGGAGAGCGTGGGCGCGTGATAAAAGAGAGTGTCTGATTCCTGAGAAGTTGCTGGGTTTTCAGGGCTGTCTGACTGGGAAAGAGAGAAATCCCCACCTGGTTTTTCCTGCTCCGCTCTCTCGGGAATGGACAGAGAAGACGTGGCGGTTCTGGGCTCCTCCTCTGAGACCTTCGCCTCCGTTTGACCCGATTCTGATGGAGATGCTTGTGAGGATGGACGATCTCGTGCAGAGATGGTGAGAGTCGGAGACGGAGGAGGAGAGCACGATGGTCTGTCCGTCTGTCTCCTCATGGGTT
>JAUCMX010000015.1:15954959-15994959 GCA_033459395.1 Hemibagrus guttatus | reverse complement strand
TGGCGGTTGGCTGCCATGGAAAATGTGTAACGTCACACGCTACAGAGCCATGTACCACACTCAGGTCATCTACTCCGAGAAACCGGTGATGAAGTGCTGCGAAGGCTTCGAGCAAGTGGGCAGTTACTGTGCTCTGGGTGAGTGAGGGGCAGAAATACAATAGGGAAGTGTGCAGTAATGAGCTGTGGAGGGAGGTGTGTTTGTTTGCTAACTTTCTAGCTGAACACTGCACTGAAGAGCCGAGCAGCTTGTCCTATAAAAGGAGGAGGAGTTAGTGTGTGTTTGTGGTAGTGAAGATGCTGTAGTGTCTGAGCTGTGTTAATGCTTCACCTACGTGGAGCTTTTTCACCGTTTAGTGAAAAATAAACCACACCCACAAAACTGCCACCACAAAGCTGTCGCTTTGTCATTTTCAGCTCGTGCTGCCTTTTATGGAATTTTGTGGGTGTGGTTTATTTAGTTTTAGTATTTAGAGTGGTGAACCCCTCCCACTGGTGATGTACTGTTACATGGGATGTAATGACGTTCCCTTTTTCAAGAAAATACTGAAACGTTGAGTAAGAGCAAAGATTAGTGTTTATTGTACGTTGTCCAGTCCTGATCTATATATTTATGTGTCTTTGCATCTTCAATTTAAACCCTAAACTTTTGACATTTGGTTGTTTTTTCAGCCCCGAACAGGAGCTCAGAGTTCACGACTAAACCTGGAGTTTGTCCTGCACATCCTGTCTCAGCTTCAGGCTCACTGTGTCTCTGGGACTGGGACTGTCCCCACTGGCAGAAATGCTGCCAAACAGGAAACCAGAGCCTGTGTGTGGAGCCTCAGATCCACGGTGAGAGAGCTGCAGCTCCACAGCGCTGAGTGATTCAGTGCAATATGAAAAGATAAGATCATCACATCCCTCCGTTATGCTTTTGTTATTTCTCTGTGTTGTTAGTGAACATGACCTCATGGCTGAACGTGACAGTAACGGTGAAAGCAGCGTTCAGTTTGGTGAACACGAGCAGCGGAATCTTCGACCACACGCGCCTGCTGCACTCTGTGGTCTGTGTGATGGCATCAGATTTTTTTCATATTCTACACAACATGCACATGTTCTGAGATTTATACAATACACAAGATGTCTTAACATCACAAAAATAGATTTCCAGACCTTATCCCTGTGTGTTTGTGTGTGTGTGTGTGGTGTAGGTGACAGGAGCTCTGAGCTCTCTCCAGGTCTCAGTGTATCACATGCACTCGTGGTCTTCAGGATGGTTCAGTACGTCCTCCTGCCTGCTGCTCGGCTCATCTCAGCCCCTGTCCTTAAGCAGCATCTCTGACACACTTCTGCTCCTGCTGGAGAACATAGAGGAAGTGACGGCTGTGGATGTCAGGGGTGTGTATGTGTATGTGTGTGTGTGTGTGTGTGTGTGTGATTCATTTTTGCAGGAACATTATGATTCAGCTTCCTTTTTATTCCTCATGAGTCAGATGAGCATATTTCCTTGTTTAATGTCATCCATCTCTGAATCTGTGTTTGTGATTTTCAGTAGAAATCAACCTGTGTGTATGTGTGTGTGTACAGATGTGGATGAGTGTGCCACGCCTGTGCTGAGAGAGTGCTCCCCCCTTGCCCACTGCACTAACTCTCTGGGTTCCTATAACTGCACGTGTGCTGAAGGATCTGTGGATGTTCAGCCCAGCAGGCCAGGAACACAGTGTACAAGTAAGTAACACCACATAACAATTATAATAATAATGATAATTTCCCATAATCATTAATTCCCCATGTTATGCTCCACCCCTAGGAACTCCTTTTGGTAAATAGTGGAACTAACTATAAATAATCAAAGTAGCATCATCATATAACTTCCTCTCCAGAGGGTCAGCTGACTCAGTGACCCATCCATCCACAGTCCATGTCAAACATATTCCAACATGGCCCGCAGTGGTCCACCAGTCCAGTCTGGATCAAACCAGTTTAACCAGCATGGACAATCTCGACAGTGAATCAACTAGAATTGAATCCTTTTTTTAATCAGTTTCTGGATCAAGTCTCTTCAGTAACCCCTGCATGTGGGTTGAGGAACTGGAGCGGTGGTAACAGAGAGGTCCAGAGCAGGTCACCATGGTGATAAAGACATGATGATGTCATAATACTTAAAACACCTTAGGTATTACTGTGCTGGGATTTGACTGATAGACGGTGCATTAGGTTCAGGGTTTCCACTTACGGTGTTTGTCTTGAGGACAGCACAGATCAGCGCTAGAATCTTGTGCTGCAGATTCATCTAAATCACTCCTGAGCTCATCATTTGTTGCCTCTTTGCTTCAGTACCAAAGATCTCTCAAACTTCTTGTGTAGTCTCCTGTTTTCTCAGTGCTGAAGCTACACCCTGTCTTCCTGTCTGCTTTTTCCTGAGCCTGCAGGTTATCCTTTCTTTAGAAAAGTGTGATGGAAATTCTCACGTCATTTTCAACTCTGGCAACCAGAACTGCTGTTGGAAATAAATATCTTGTCCTTGAGTTTTAATTGGTGCTGCCATTAATTCAACCCAGTCTTGTTGATGTTACAGGAACTGGCAACCCCATCTGCTGGATCTTGTGTGCTTCCCTTTAGAACCCTGTCCTAATGTCCACATCACCTCTTCTTATACAAATTTTGTACATTTTATACAACCGAGCACTTGAGGGTTAAAGACCAGGTACTGCTAAGATCCATTGCACTTACTGTTTGTAGATCAGCCAGCCTCAGACTTTAAGGAATCCTGGAGGGATTCATGGAACTATCCTTGTGATTCAACACATCCTGAGGATGCAGGGCTTTTCTGCACGTGTGGCCCAGTGGATGAGGAGCTTCATCTGTTCTATATGAGTGATGGATTGCTGAGTTCTCACTACCAACTGTCTTGTTGTCTTTGTGAGCTCCATCAAACCAGCAGCCAAGGAGCATCCCCTTCATCCAGGAGCATGGAGGTTGAGGGTTAAGTGTTAGAGAATACAACAGTAGCAGGTGTTGATGCTGAGATTTAACTTCACAACCTTCTGCTCAGCAGCACAATGCCATAACCACTGACCCATCACACACTGACCTTCCTCCTCCTCCTCACGTGACTTTTCTCTGAATCTCAGCACATCCCATTTGTGACACCAAATCTGGATGACAGAAATCCAGGTTTGGGGGATTTATAAAAACAAGGAGCACCACATGGAAAAATGAGTGTAATTCTAATCTAAGAGCAGCAAAGTAATGATAATATTAATTATGACTTCAATTCCTCATCTCATGGAATCTTTCTTACACTTGATTTGATTGTATCATCAGCTACACATCTCCACTAAACATGTTTATGTTTACTTTTTAGACACATCCTCTTCCTCCTCCTCCTCTTCCTCCTCCTCCAGTTCAGGCTCCTCGGACTGGAATATAATCAGCTTTGGGCCTCTGAGAAAACGTCCTCGGCAAATTATCTCTACTACTTTGTTCACTACTACATCCAGTACACCAACTACTTCATCCTCCACTTCCTTCACTTTTCCACCACATGTTTCTCCATGCAGCTCTAATTCCAGCTTGATTCCTGAACTCAGTACGTAATCCTAAGAGCTGTGCCTTTCAGTTTTGTTCATGTTCATCCCCAGTTAATGTTTATGCCAATTTAGTTATCACAGAATATATTTATGTGTTTGTTTCATAGGTATTCCAAATATCACCAATCTCTGGGCCAAAAACGTCACCAGCTCCTCCTTCCAGCTCTTGTGGAACGTTCCTTCTCAGATTAACCTCACGTCAAAGCTGGTCCTCTTCCACGGGACTCACCAGCTGGGCACCTGGGAAACGGAGCTCTCTGATTGGACATGGACCAACCTTCAGCCTGGTGTCCTGCACACCGTTCATGTAGCCCTGTGTATGTGTGGTAACTGTGGGAATGCCACCAAGCTGAAGGTAAAGACAGGTATGTAGAGTGGAGAACGTCAGGCTCCTGGCCCTCATCCATTATATACGGATAATGAGCGATCGGATCATAAAGATCTATTATAAGAAATGGTAACGAGTTTGTTATAAAGTGTGTGTATTCTGATTGCAGACGCACAGATTCTCAAAGCTATTGTCCGAATAACCAACATCAACTTCACCGTGGCTCTGCAGAACCCAGACAGCGGAGAGTACAAGATGTTTAGTGAAAGAGTCAGGAATGAGGTACAGACTGTCTGTGTAACAGAGCACTGTGTACAATAGTATAAAGAGAGAGTTCTGATGATGACGTCAGCTACTCCATGTTTTTTATTATATTGCAAGACAACTATATGTTTCCATATCATTCATTCCTACTGGGCAGCTGGATACTATGGCCATAGTTTGTTCCTCACGTCTCTTCCTCATGTCCTTCCACAGACTCTTTACTCTGTCCCTCGCTGGATCCTGGACTTGGTACAGTCTGGGAAGGTGTTGGTGTTAATCACTCATCTGTCTCCAGGCAGTGTTGTGGTCACCTTCACCCTTGTGTTCCTTCCCAACAGCATGCAGGACATCTACAGCATCGCCCGTAATCTGATGGAGTCCCTGCAGAACAGCTCACGGTTCACCCTCGACACAAACTCCACCAAGATCATGGGTATATCACACACATGTTCACAGACTTGAGAAAATGTAGAAACATTAAGGGTTCTTCCTGAAAAAAATTGTTTCCTGATGAAAAAGGGCTTCAAGTAAAATCTTTAATCATCTGATGAACCTAAAGAATCTTTAACAAACTTTTTTTAACGAAGTTTAATGTTACACACCAGACAGATCCCAAGAGTTAAGAAGAAAATGATCGCTGTAAATCTGGAGTTTATTCTGTATGTGTGTGTGTGTGTGTGTGTGTGTGTGTGTGTGTGTGTGTGAGGTATAAAGAGTGTGTGATATAATACAAGGTGTTTTTTTGGTGATCTGTTACTGCACTGTTACTATCTGCTTGTTTGTGCGATGAGGTGTGTGTTAACGTCAGTTCCTCATTACCAGATGTAAATGAGTGCGCTCTGGGCGAGGTCGACTGTTCCCCGTGGGCCAAATGTGAAGACACCTTCGGTTCCTACACCTGTGTATGTCACTATGGTTACACTGATGCAAACCCTGAGAGGCCGGGGCGCACCTGCCAAGGTACAGCATCAGCTAATTTACCCAGCTTTCACTTTCCAAATTTCCATTTACACCCGATGGAAACTTTAAACCAGCAGCTGAGAGCGTCTTTAATCTGCAAAAAAATCTTCCTTTGATATGTTCACGCATCTAATTTTAATACTGTGTGTGTAATTGTAAATGGTGACATCTGTTGAACTGACTTGAAGAGCAGCTGTGGAAATGCAGAACATCATTAGTCATCGTCTCATGCAGATGTTTCAGTAAATTACTAAGAAATATCACAATATGACTAAAATGACCAGAACTGCCCTTTTACCTCCACCGTGAGAGCAGTGAATTATATTGAGTCATGTGTCACTCCTTAACTCTGTCAGAACTCTTCCTTCGTCCTGAGCACTGCTTTATAAACGACAAAAATGGCATCAGATATCAGATGTTAGACTCAGGTAGGGGGCGTGACCTAAGGTGGAAGTTTTTAAGTTAGAAAGGATTTAGATCAGAAAATCTTTTCTACTTGACTCATCCTACTATTTTGTCTTAACGTTTATGTTCAGATGGTAAAGACGAACTTTGTGACATTGTGCTGATTTGTTCATCGCTAAAATGGAGGCCATTAGCATCCATGCTATCTTTATTTGATCTTGTAGCCAGTTGTGTCTCTGTTGGAGTAAAAAGATCCAGTTCCCATCATCTAGATTCTGTTCTGTTCTATGATTCGCAGATGATAGAAATAAGCTCTAGAACACGTGTTTGTTCTGGGGTTATGCAGAGGAGGTTTTACCTTAACACCAGATCAACAAAATGTTTCTACGTTCTCTTTTCACACAAATGTCTTCCATTTTGTTCCATTTTCAGACAACAACATGACAGCTTCCAGTTCTTCTCCAAGTCCATCTACCACGACCATCTCTACAGCGTTCACTATACACACTCTCACTCAAATGGCAATTACAACCCAGACCACATCCATCACTGATAAAACCACAACATCCTCCTCGTCCTCTTCCTCCTCCTCCTCATCATCATCCCCAAACTTCATATCTGTAATACACGAAACAACAGCAGAGCAGTCTGATGACAAAACCACAGAACTGACACCCACATCATCCACCACTTCTTCTTCTACACCACCATCCACCAGTTCCATCACAGAAACCACAGCAACAGCAGCTTTAACCTCCACATCCCATACAACAGCCTCCACCTCCCACACCTCCACGTCCATCTCGAATGAAACAAACCTCATCACGGTGGATTGTGGTCCCGGGTACATGGTCGTATCCGTGTCGCAAAGTTTCCTGGATTTGAAGCACATCTCTGAGTCCTCGCTGTACCTGGGTATGCCCAACTGTAACCTGACTCAGAGGAACATCACCCACGTCATGCTCTCCGTGGCCTGGGGAATGTGTGGAACTCTACTGCGGGTAAGTGAACAAGTCACTACAGCAGTGGGATCTGAGTGTCCATCTTAAAATCTTATAGTTACTATAACAATTAATATAAAAATATTTATAAAAAAATCTCAGGAGGCAAAGAGGAAGGCCAAAGAGGAGGTATATGGATGGAATTAATGAGGATATGAAGCTAGTGGGTGCAAGTGTTGAGGATGCAGAAGATAGGGATAGGTGGAGAGAGATGATTCGCTGTGGCGACCCCTGAAGGGAAAAGCCGAAAGAAGAAGAAGAAGAAGAAGATTTATAAAAAAATCTCAAAGCATGTCTCTATACTTGAGCATCAGGAAACTAAATAAATGTACAGAAAATGTACAGAAAGCAGGAATCACTTTGTTCACTGCTTTTACAGGAAATAATAACACTAGAGTGCGGAGAGGAAGTGAAACGACTGAAGGGATTAATTTCCTATAAACCATCCTGAGGCTCTGTTACTGTAAAATGAGCAAGCAGAATTCCAGCCAACATTATGGGAAACAATATTGGGTTAAAAAAAACTTGAAATACATGCTTGTGTTATTAATTAATTATGTTAAAAATATTTTTTAAAAATGAACACTTTATTAAGAAAGAATTAGTGGAGAACAGTGGACAAGGCTGTGTGTTTTTATCCACACCACTCTTACTGACCATGTACACATGATCTGATTATTCTTTATTTTCCAGCAAAACAGCCAGAACAGCACAGTGCAGGTGACCCTCTACAACACGGACATGCGGCTCCAGGTTCCCATCATCTGCACCTACATCAACAGTTTTATCATCTCTGCAGGATACAGCGCCTCCGGGTACCATGCTGCCATGGCAACCACATCCTCCCCCTGAGCTCAGCTGTAGACACACTGATAGGCCATTATCCTTCCTGTAGTACTAAGCAGTGTCGAGTCCCCAGCATGGCCCTTTAGACTTTATGACATCACAGGTCTAATATGGATGTATAAATATTAAAATATTTCAATATGGTTCCATCTTCCTTCAGGTACGACATGATTAACAATGTGGTGGAGGGATCTGGGATGTACCAGGTGACGGTGCGATTGCTGAATGGGACAAACCCTCTGCCTCAGAACTACACCCTGTCGCCTGAAGATGAGGTCATCATCGAGGTGGGGCTGAACTCCAACATGTCGCAGATTAAAGTGGTCCTTAATAAATGCTGGGCTCATCCCAGTAACAACGCCACTGAGCCACCCGAAATCATCTTCCTCGCAAACAGGTCTGAACTCCCTCCACTGCAAACACCCCTGTCTGTATGTCTGTCTGTCCTCCTCTCTCTCTCTCTCTCTCTGTCTGCCTGTCTGACTCTCTCTGTCTCTTTCTCTCCCTCCCTCTCTGTCTCTCCCCCTGTCTCTCCCTCTGTCTCTCTCTCTCTTTCTGTCTGTCTGCCTGTCTGTTTGACTCTCTCTGTCTCTCTCTCCCTCCCTCCCTCCCTCTCTCTCTCTCTCTCTCTCTCTCTCTCTCTCTCTCTCTCTCTCTCTCTCTCTCTCCCTCTCTCTACCTCTCTCTGTCTCTCTCTCTTTCTGTCTGTCTGACTGTCTGTTTGACTGTCACTCTCTCTCTCTCTCTCTCTCTCTCTCTGTCTCTCTCTCTCTCTACCTCTCTCTCTGTCTGTCTGTTTGCCTGTCTGTTTGACTGTCTCTCTCTGTCTCTGTCTGTCTGTCTCTCTCTGTCTATCTGTCTGTCTGCCTGTCTGTTTGACTGTCGCGCTCTCTCTCTCTTTCTCTCTCTCTCTCTCTCTCTCTCTCTCTCTCTGTCTGTCTGTCTGTCGCTCTTTCTCTCTCTCTCTTTCTCTCTCTCTCTCTGTCTCTCTCTCTCTGTCTCTGTCTGTCTGTCTCTCTCTCTCTCTCTCTCTCTCTCCCTCTCTCTGTCTGTCTGTCTGCCTGTCTGTTTGACTGTCCCTCTCTCTCTGTCTCTCTCTGTCTCTCTCTCTCTCTCTCTCTCTCTCTCTCTCTCTCTGTCTGTCTGTCTGCCTGTCTGTTTGACTGTCTCCATCTCTGTCTCTCTCTCTCTCTGTCTGTCTGTCTCTCTCTCTCACTCTCTCTCTGTCTGTCCATCTGCAGTTGTCCAGTCCCAGACAAATACACCACAGTGCTGCAGAATGGTGAATCCACTCACTCTCTGTTGGCTATAAATCTTTTCCATCTGGTGGATTTTGATGTAATTTACATTCATTGTCAGATTCAGATCTGCATTGAGACGTTCACAGCCACGTGTCGCCCTGTGAGTTTACATCACACCTTTCAGCTGGATTAACAGTAATAATGTTATTAATAAAAGTCACACAGAATAAAATATCAAGTATTTTTAGGAGTTTTTTTTACTGTTATAGAAATATCCATGAACCTAACTAGCATTAACTTTAACTGTCACAGTAACACACTGTAGCAGGAGACGTTTGTTTTACTACATTAATTATCCTGCATTAGGACTGTAACCCGACTTCCCACCTGGCGAGAACCTCCAGAGAAGCTAACGTGATCGGGATGGCTAAAGCCTCATACGGTCCTCTACTGAAGTCACATCAGGGTGAGGAGATTGTCTATCACGTGCACTACACCGTCTTCAATAAACAAACATCTGTACATCTGTCTGTCCTGTAACAATGTGAGAGATTAACACAGTCCACAGCTTCATGTTCATCTTCATGCACTCCTTATAGGAATAACCATTTCTATAGTAACAGCTCATTCACAGGGACTCACACTGAAGATGCTTCAGATAAACAGACTAAAAAAAAGTTTTCAGTAAATGTATAATGTGTGGAGGAGTCTCCAGTGTCAGAGGTGAAGCTGTAAAGTTTCCACATCTTCAGGACAGAGGAGTTTACACTTCTTTACAGTTTCTCAGTAACAAAGACAAGCTGAGATTATTTCTCTTATTAACTTGAAGAGAGAATAGAGAGACACTGCTGATGGAAACACTGTTTATAGCTGACAGAACACAAGAGGCAACAGGAAGTAACTTTAAATGCAAATATGGAATGCAATGTAACTGTGTGTGTGTGTGTGTGTGTGTGTGTGTGTGTGTGTGTAGTCACCCTGGAGGACACGGTGTGGAACATGCGCACTCTTGGCTTCATCCTCCTGGCGTTGGGGGTGTGTTTGTTGGTGTTTGGAGCCATGGCTGTGGTTTTATTCTGCAGACGCAGAATGGGAAACTACAACTTCCAGTTCAAACCACGTGAAGAGAACGTCAGCTACCACGTCTTCGACACCTGAACACGTGAACACCTTCGGTCCTGCGCTCACTCCATCACTGCCCTTTATTTACTCAGCTTATAGAAATAGTGAGAAGGCTGTAGCCTGCTTCTGTATGATAGTCCTGAGGAATATTACTGTTACTATTGCTGAGCAATATTTACATCATCATCATCATCATCATCATCATCATCATCATCATCATGTAGAACATCTCTTCATCTCCTCGCATCTCCTCTGCATGTTCATCAGGTTTAACTACATTACAGTGTAAATCTATAACCAACTATGTTTTAAAAACAAAGCGATATATTAATACAATTTCATTATTAAATATTTATTATAATGATTATATTATTTCATTAATAGAGTTATATTTTGTGTACTAATTCTTCAGAGTTGAATAGTGACTCATTCAGCAGAATAAATCAAATAAGCTCAAAGTCTGTGTGGGGAAGCGTTCTGAATTTTAAATTAAATAACATGCAGAAATTTTATTTCATTTCCCTTAAATAAATAACAAATAAGTAAATAACACACACACACACACACACACACACACACACACACACACACACACACAGGACCAAACAGGAAGTGACATATAGAGATATGAATAAATCTACATAAAGTAGATATTCAAGTACAATTACAGCTTCACCATCAGGACACTAGAGGACACTGTTCGGTTAAAAGTGTGTGTGTGTGTGTGTGTATGTGTGTGTGTGTGTGTGTGAGTGTGTGAGTGTATTTGTAACCACCCACACTCTCAGATGGTACCAACTAAGTCTCAAGAGAATGTCCGCACACACACACACACTCCTTTTCCAGGAGTCGATCCATTCAGTGTCTTTGTTTAGCAGAATGTCTCTATGGTAACGTCGAGAGAGAGAGAGAGAGAGAGAGAGAGAGAGAGAGAGAGAGAGAGAGAGAGAGAGAGAGAGAGATTTCTGAGTTCTGAATAATTCAAAAGATCAGGGACAAGATGGATGGTTAATGGAGAAGCACACGCATGCACACACACACACACACGCACACACACGCACACACACACACACACACACACACACACACACACACACACACACACATACACAGTGGCCTGTGAGAGCAAAACACACTAACAGCAGATCTGTACACACATACTCCTGCCTCTAGAATTCAAAGGGGCGGGCCTTTAAACATCACACGCTCACTGCCGATTGGTTAAATCTTGTAACCTTGTATAAGGAAAAAGGTCGACATGGGCCACACACACACACACACACACACACACACACACACACACACACACACACCATTAACTAACAGGACAATCTTAGAGACTTTACAGTAGGATCGACTTCAGATCACTCAGCAGTTTGTTCAATCTTTAATTCTTTAACTCAGAAGCACTCAGCTTTCACTTCACTGCTCTGAAATACATCACATACAGTGATCAGCCATAACATTATGACCACCTGCCTAATATTGTCTTGGTCCCCCTTTTGCTGTTAAAACAACCCTGACCTGTCGAGGACCTGGACTCCACTAGATCCCTGAAGGTGTGCTGTGGTATCTGGCACCAAGATGTTCCTTTAAGTCCTGTAAGTTGTGAGGTGGAATCTCCATGGATCGGACTTGTTTGTTCAGCACATCCCACAGATGCTCGATTGTATTGAGATCTGTGGAATTTGGACAAGTCAACACCTCAAACCCATCGATGTCCTCATCAAACCATTCCTGAACCATTTTTGCTTTGTAGCTTGGCATATTATCCTGCTGAAAGAGGCCACAGCCATAAGGGAATAGTGTTTCCATGAAAGAGTGTACATGGTCTGCAACAATGCTTAGGTAGGTGGTACGTGTCAAAGTAACATCCACATGGATGGCAGGACCCAAGGATTCCCAGCAGAACATTGCCCAAAGCATGACACTGCCTCCACCAGCTTGCCTTCTTCCCATAGTGCATCCTGGTGCCATGTGTTCACCAAGTAAGCGACTCACACGCACCCGGCCATCCACGTGATGTAAAAGAAAACGTGATTCATCAGACCGGGCCACCTTCTTCCATTGCTCCGTGGTCCAGTTCTGATGCTCACGTGCCCATTGTTGGCACTTTCGGCGGTGCACAGGGGTCAGCATGGGCACCCTGACTGGTCTGCAGCTATGCGGCTCCATACGCAACAAACTGAGATGCATTGTGTGTTCTGACACCTGTCTATCAGAACCAGCATTAACTTCTTCAGAAGTTTGAGCGACAGAAGCTCATCTGTTGGATCGGATCATATGGGCCAGTCTTCACTCTTGCCCATTTTTCTTTTCATCAACTTTGAGGAAAAAATGTTCACTTTCTGCCTAATATATCCCACCCACTAACAGGTGCCATGATGAGGAGATAATCAGTGTTACTCATTTCACCTGTTAGTGCTCATAATGTTATGTCTGATCGGTGTATGTTTGATAATGTTAGCTGGCTGATGCTAACAGAACACCCACTTTCTTTTTCCCCACATTATAGTTCAAATGCTGGATGCTAGAAAACTGTATAATTCAGTTTAGTGTGAATGTAGCATAATGCTGCGGGGTTTAACAGTTTTGCTAAACATTTAGCTTTTAACTTCCCTAGCATGAGCCTAACTTCAGCACTGTTATGGAAGATGTTAGCTAAAATTAGTGACTAGTCTGTATCGAGCTAAGCGGGATACAGAGTTAGAATTTTCTTTACTAATAAACTTCACAAGCAGCTTAGCTATAAGAAATGATGAGGATTTTTTTATTGAGTAAAGGTACAAGAAAATCCCCGACCTCATTCCTCTCATTACACTGACAGAAAGTAACCCACACCCCCAAAGCCACGTGCCCTCTCACACCACACCATAAACACACCTCCTCAGCTGATCTTAATGAAAGCTGGACTCAGAGATAACTGGCTTATTTCAGTGTGTTTATTCAGATGATGACTTTTATACAGTGATGATGTACATTAAGGAAGCACTTCATGGTGTTGATGGTGTCACTCTCTCTCTCTCTCTCTCTCTCTCTCTTGAGTGTGGACAGTGTGTACTAAAAACTAACTCTTAGCACCATTTTAAACTTTGCAAACAGTCTGTGCAGAAAATAATCTTGATAATTTTACAGTAAGGAAGCTCTGGAGTGCTCTTCAGGATTAGAATATATACATACAGTACTTTAATATCCATACAGCATGTGCTTCACCTCAACCTGCAGCAAACCGTGTAATGTCAGGGGGATACAAGAGTGTGTGTGGGCTGGAAGCAGGGGATGAGTGTGTGTGTGTGTGTGTGTGTGTGTGTGTGTGTGTGTGTGTCAACTGGAGTGTTCATACTGATCATCAAAAGAAATCAGACAGCTTTTAAAAATAAACATTATAGATATATTGCCATAAAATTGAAACTTTGCTAAGTAGTGAACATTACATATCTGTCTGTCTGTCTCTCTGTCTGTCTGCTGTTCTCTCAGTATTTAACGTCAGGGGCGAAGCGCACTATAGCCTTGCTGCGAGGTTCCTGTGGCTCCTGCTCTCCTCCAGACGTTCCAGAGGAATAAAAATCACTGACTCGACCAACTGCAGAGTCTGATTCACTAGAGTGAGGATGGAGAGAGAGAGAGGGAGAGAGAGAGAGCGAGAGAGAGAGAGAGATGTTAGACGTTTCATCCAGTAAGTGGAAATGAAGCTCTGAACAGCCTGTGTGTTATTAACATTCTATTAATGTATTATTATTATTCTGATTACTATTATTATTATTATAATTATGTATTAATTGTAATCAGATTTTTCTGAGTGACAGGAGGTGGAGCTTGTGTTAAATTCAATCAGACCCTTTCAGACGTGATTACATGTCTCATTCCCAGCTCAGTGTTTTCTGCCTGACTGAGTGACTTATTTAAAACCTTTTCTGGCTCTGAGCTTCAGCATCATGCAGATGGACTCTCCAATCAGATCTAAACGATCATTTAGACGAGTGGAGCTTAGACCTGTACTGCTTTGTTCAAGACTGTCAGAATGTTCTGGAGAGACAACAGCAAACACACAATCACACAATGACCAGACAGATTCACTGTAAACAGTACACACTGTACACCAACTACACACCCTGACAAAGCTGCAGATTACAGCGTCTGATGTCAGTGTACAAAATCCTAATCTAACGTGATCACAATACATTTCACTGCAGGTGACGTGGATGTGTGAGAGGACGATAGATCGGATAATAGATCGGACGATATATATCAATCACAGTGAAATAGATCGGACGATATATCAATCACAGTGAAATAGATAGGATGATATATCAATCAGTGAAATAGATTGGATGATATATCAATCACAGTGAAATAGATTGGACAATATAGCAATCAGTGAAATAGATTGGACAATATAGCAATCAGTGAAATAGATTGGACGATATATCAATCACAGTGAAATAGATAGGATGATATATCAATCACAGTGAAATAGATCGGACGATATATCAATCACAGTGAAATAGATTGGACAATATATCAATCAGTGAAATAGATTGGACGATATATCAATCACAGTGAAATAGATAGGATGATATATCAATCACAGTGAAATAGATAGGATGATATATCAATCACAGTGAAATAGATCGGACGATATATCAATCACAGTGAAATAGATCGGACGATATATCAATCACAGTGAAATAGATCGGACGATATATCAATCAGTGAAATAGATCGGACGATATATCAATCACAGTGAAATAGATTGGACGATATATCAATCACAGTGAAATAGATAGGATGATATATCAATCACAGTGAAATAGATCGGACGATATATCAATCACAGTGAAATAGATTGGACAATATATCAATCAGTGAAATAGATCGGACGATATATCAATCACAGTGAAATAGATCGGACGATATATCAATCACAGTGAAATAGATCGGACGATATATCAATCAGTGAAATAGATCGGACGATATATCAATCACAGTGAAATAGATCGGACGATATATCAATCACAGTGAAATAGATCGGACGATATATCAATCACAGTGAAATAGATCGGACAATATATCAATCAGTGAAATAGATTGGACGATATATCAATCACAGTGAAATAGATAGGACGATATATCAATCACAGTGAAATAGATAGGATGATATATCAATCACAGTGAAATAGATCGGACGATATATCAATCACAGTGAAATAGATCGGACGATATATCAATCACAGTGAAATAGATTGGACGATATATCAATCACAGTGAAATAGATAGGATGATATATCAATCACAGTGAAATAGATCGGACGATATATCAATCACAGTGAAATAGATTGGACAATATATCAATCAGTGAAATAGATTGGACGATATATCAATCACAGTGAAATAGATAGGATGATATATCAATCACAGTGAAATAGATAGGATGATATATCAATCACAGTGAAATAGATCGGACGATATATCAATCACAGTGAAATAGATCGGACGATATATCAATCACAGTGAAATAGATCGGACGATATATCAATCAGTGAAATAGATCGGACGATATATCAATCACAGTGAAATAGATCGGACGATATATCAATCACAGTGAAATAGATCGGACGATATATCAGACATATCACATGGTGGTGGTGGAATGAGATGTTACCTCACATTCTCACACACACACACACACACACACACACACACACACACACACACACACACACACACACAAGTGTGGCTCTCATATAGAAATGGATTATTTTTTCAACACGTTTTCAGCAGGTTAAATAACGTGCTTCATACAAGACGCTCAGGACAAATCAGCGCTGCTCCATGTGACACTTTCCATATGGAAGAGAATGATGGAGTGTGCATGCTGTGTGTGTGTATATGTGTGTGTGTTTAAAGGGTTGATGAAAGGCCAGGCCTCGTCTCAGGTGTGTCGTTACCTCGGGTCAGGTAGAGCGCAGCGCCACAGGTGTTGCTTTAGCGTCTGCACCCAACCGAAATCTCTGATTGGCTGACAGAGCTGAATGTGGTGCTGATTCAGCACCAGCCTTAAAAAAAAACAACGAGACGAGACAGAAGGCCACGGGTTAGCTACGGCAAAGTCAACGTTTCTCACAACATCACTATTACAACCAGGTGTAAATATTGTGAGGAAATACACATGGGATCAGTGAAGTATGATGACGTCATCACCTGATGACGTCATCGCCTGCAGTGACACTGAAATTATCTGAGTTTTGACTGAGGAGTATAGTGAATCCTCACATCCTCCATGTATCTGTACATAATGCTGAAATCTACTGAATGATCACGATATCATTCAGGACATGACACTGTAAATCTTAGCACATACATCAGATATATCAGACAGAGACTCGGACGATATATCAGATTTATGAACGCTCACGACAGAGCAGTGTTTCAATTTAATCAGTAACTAACACTGTAGTACTGGAGGTACACACACACACACACACACACACACACTCAGACAGGAACACAAGATAATCAACACACACACACACACACACACACACACACACACTATAGTTGACCTACCGTTTACTCCCAAACCCTCCATGCTCCCAGGGGAGAGAGGGATGAGGCATAGGACGAGGAGAATGGGTAAATGGTTCGAGGAAGCGGGAAGTGGAACTAAGAGGTGAATGCAAGGAGGATGAATAGGGAAGAAAGAATCATTAGGAAGGAAGGAGGAAACAGGAGCAGAGAAGAACAAATGAGAGGAAATGAGTGATTAAAGAGCAAGCAGGAAGTAAGGCCATGCAGAAAGAGGGAGCAAATAAAAAGAGGGGTGAATGGGAAGAGAGGGACATACAGAAAGATGGATAGTTCATGAAGAGGAGCAAACAGGAAGCAGTGATGTAGCGGTGCATGGGATGAAGGAAGTGAAGGGGAAAACAAGGGGAGGAGCTAATGGGAAGAGTGAGGAGAAAAGGATGAGTGGGACAAGGGAAAAGAGCAGGAAGAGGAAACAAGAAAAAAAAGGGATAAGTAAGTGAGGAAAGAGAAGATAAGGAAAAGACGGAAGAGAAAGGAGAGAGAGAAGAGAGAGATGAGGGCGGATAGAAAAGTTAGACTGAGCAGAGGGCAGAAATTTAGAGAAGAAAGATAGAAGGGGAGAGAGGGAGAGAGAGAGAGAAACAGAGAGAGAGAGAGAGAGAGAGAGAGAGAGAGAGGGAGAAAGGGAGAGAGGGGGAGACAGAGAGAGAGAGGGAGGGAGAGAGAGAGAGGGAAGGAGAGAGAGAGAGAGAGGGAGCGAGAGAGAGAGAGAGAGAGAGAGAGAGAGAGAGAGAGAGAGAGAGAGAGAGCGAGAGTCCTCAAACAAAACAAACTGAGACACTTGGGCTTCTGTGTTTTGCGTTTATTAGCAACATTCTCTATTATTATGAGCAAGCAGAGAGAAAGTACAGGTCACATGATCACAGGTTCATCATTGTCACTCGTTTTTTGTTGTCTGAACTGATCATGAAGGGAAATTAGCACCAGTCATGAGCAGGTGTGGAGTGTAGAGCACGCTCACCCCGTGAAGCCCATGTCTGTCTCTGCTAATGCTAACACTAACGCCAATGCTAATCAGTGGCTTCTGAATGTCGATAAAATGCATCAAAATCAGTTATGTGTTTGTTCCTGCAGCTTTTCCCTCTCAGTGATTCCTGCTAACATTCACACTGAAGACAAGACGTGCAGTTTCATCACGTTTCATCACGTTTCGTTTTCATCTGTAGCCTGCACACAGCTAATACACATGGCTGCGTGATGTCATGTGAGCTGTCAATCATGTCCATAAACAGATTGTTGTGGTCCATTTTTTTTGTAAAAAAGGGAAGGGTGTGTGCAGTGCAAAGGGTCAGCATGTCACGTTCAGTGTGAAGGCCTGGTTTTTAAAATCCCAAGTCAAGTCTGATTCATTTCCTCATCTGAGAATCAGACCATTTTAAAGAAGTAAGATTAAACACACAACCAGACCAGAGACAGACGAGGGAACGGCAGTGGGGCGGGACACGATCCAACACACACACTCACACACATACGCACACACACACACACAAACACACATACACATGCACACATTCACACACACACATACACACGGTCACACTTCCATGAACAAATTCAGACAAAATGCAAAGCTGTGAATTTATGTTTACTGACCAATCACTCTTCTACACTGTGTGTGTGTGTGTGTGTGTGTGTGTGTGTGTGTGTGTAAGGCAGTAAAAATCAGAACGGCATGAGGACAACAGAACAGCATAAGGTGCAAAGAGGAGAATATTAAGGAAGAAGAGGAGCAGGAGGAGGATGAAGAGGAGGATGAAGCAGAGAATGTGTGGAACAGTTTCACACTAAAATGTCATTAATAATAAATAAACTCTGTGTGTAATCTCTGGACCACTGTAGTGAGAGTCCTACATCCACTCAGTGAGTGTGTGTGTGTGTGTGTGTGTGTGTGTGTGTGTGTGTGTGTGTGTGTGTTGCATTTTATTTCATTAATCATCACCACATCCAGATTCTGTTTTTTATTGTGTTATTATCTAACACACCCACAGAGTCGTGATCTAACATCTAATCTACACTAGTTTCCCAAACGACCACACCACATCCCATAATAATAATAATAATAATAATAATGCATAATCACATTACTCTGAGCTAGCTGTTCGCCATAGCAACATCGAACCCACCCCTAATTACGGAACGCACTTCTGTGTAACTGTGCACACTCCCTAGAGTTAGGAGGAATGATGACCATCACACAGTCTGCTGGAGCTGGACTTCCTCTAATCACTCCTTTTATGGTAATAATGAAAATTATGCAAGGACACGTCTCAAATCACACCCTGTGCTCTATCCTCACACACTACACACTTCACTATCCTCACACACTACACACTTCACTGTGCACTATCCTCACACACTACACACTTCACTGTGCACTATCCTCACACACTACACACTTCACTGTGCACTATCCTCACACACTACACACTTCACTGTGCACTATCCTCACACACTACACACTTCACTGTGCACTATCCTCACACACTACACACTTCACTGTGCACTAGCTGGACAGCACAATTGTCTTTACACAGTTTTTATTTGATATTAACTCAAGGATAAAACTTTAAGATAAAATTGTAAAATTACAAAAAAAAATTTATAATATCTAAATGATGATGACGAAAAATAATAATCAGTTTATGAATAAATAATAATTATATTTTGAATTATTCTCAAAGATGAGAGGAGAGTAACGATCTGCTCTGAAGTTTACTCTGTTACTGTGGTGATGTTGCTTACATTGCAGTCTTTATTATAATAATAATTGATAAAATGCATTAGTTTTTGTGTGTGTGTGTGTGTGCGTGTAAGAATAGTGCACTAGACTATAGAAGGTGATTTGATATTCGGGCACAGACACAAGCTCAGACAGGCAGAGACACACAGCACAAGCAGGCGGGGAGGATGCACACATTTATCAAAGGGTTTGTGTCATTGTGTTGTTGTTGTTGTTGTTTTTGTTGTTGTTGTTGTTCTGAGAGAGATGGAAATGTCTGGTTCATGCTGCATAAAATTCATCAGTGACACGAATCCGAGTTCCTTGGATAAACGCGTCCCGAACGGATTAAAGCATTCCATCAGCCGCTCCATGCAGAGGACCTGCACCAGCACCATCAGCACTATCCATGGGCCAACCGGTGGAGCGGTTGCCATGGAAGAGAGGGTGGGGTAGGGTGGGATGAGGCAGGTGGGCGGAGCCGAGGCAAATGCAAATGATGAGTGATTGCATAATGAGGGGCGTTTTACATATCATAATTACACGAACTTGACGACCTCGAGAGACAGAGAGAGAGAGAGAGAGAGAGAAAGAGAGAGAGAGAGAGAGACAGACAGAGAGAGAGAGAGAGAGAGAGAGAGAGACAGAGAGAGAGATGGAGAGAGGGAGGGAGAGAGAGAGAGAGAGAGAGAGAGAGACAGACAGAAAGACAGACAGACAGAGAGAGGGAGGGAGAGAGAGAGAGAGAGAGAGAGAGAGACAGACAGACAGACAGAGGGAAAGAGAGAGAGAGACAGAGAGAAAGACAGACAGAGAGAGAGAATGAGAGAGAAAGACAGACAGATATGTCCTAGTTATGTCACGGCTCTAGGGTCAAACATGGCGGAGCTTAAATCAAATCTCAAGCAGTCGTACACTTAGATAACTATTTGGCTAACAATAACATTTCACCTGTTGCTAGCTGGCATTGACAGTTAGCTTAGCTAGTTTAGCAAATGCTGCTAAACCCTGAAAATGTGTAATTAAATGCAGTGTCTGATTCTAAACACATCATGGAGCAGAAGAAGTATTGGACAATTATATTTAACTTAAGCTCCGCCCCCTTTGACCCAGGGACATCTGTTATTTGGCAAGGTCAGGACAAGAGAGACAGTGAGAGAGAGAGAGAGAGAGAGAGAGAGAGAGAGAGAGAGAGAGAGAGAGAGAGAGATGAGTGTGAAAGAGAGGAGGAGCACTACAGTGAGGGAAGAAGAAGTCGCTAAGTGAAAAGCTCTTAGCTGATTGGTCCAGCCCCGCGGCTGTGTTGAGGAAGAGAGGAAGTGAGAGGAGAAGTGCGGTGGTGTTTACTCTTTCGCCTCAGCCAGTTTGTTGTTCATCTCTTTACTTTTCTCCTTGTGGCTCGGCCGCTGGTTCTCAGAGCTCTTCTTCTTGGAGCCGCGTGCCGACCCCGACACCGTCTGCTTCTCCTTCGACTTCTTCACCGCTTTACCGTGAGAGGACGAAGAGGACGCCGTCTTTTTCAGCTTGGAGCGTGGGACACTCGATCTGTCCACCTACGAAAAGAGACAAATTGCAAAAAGGACCAATTGCAGCCTTTTTAGTGAATATAAATATGAAAGTGGGTGTGGCCAATTTATTAGGGAAGGATCTTCTTTACTCAGTTGGGGCACTTACTGTCGTTTTTCACTGTGATTTAAAGCAATAATGATGTATTTTTGCAAAAATAAATCCAGTTACACTGTACAGATGTTTAAAATGATGATGTCACCAGTCAGCTGTGTAGTGTTTTTCTAATGTAGACTGAGAGATTGGACTAAAACTAGAGACGCCTCAGATGCTGCTGTAAAAGAAAGGCAAAGGAGCTGCATGTCATCTCACTCTAGTGGGCTCGATGTAGGGCTCGTTGTAGAGCTTGCGCACGCTCCTCCTCTCCGTCTTATCAGCCTGCTGCAGCTTGACCTGCTCTCCCCTGTAGGCGGCGCTGTAGCTCGTCTCCCGGTTGGTCTTCTCGCCAGGGGGCTGGTACTGAAATTTGGCGCGGATGAGTTTTGCCGGTTTCACGTCCGTGTATGCTTTAAACTCTGTCCTGCAATAGAAAAAAGAAAAAATACAGATAGGGGATGAGATGAGGAGAGAATCAGACTGTTATGATGATGATGTGAAGAACAAAATAAATCCCACTATGTGGAAAGTGAATGCAGAATGTCGTGCAGTCATGTCCTCACAGAGCCGCTCAGGCTGCAGGTTTCTGACTGGAATCAGAAGTGATGAAGTGGAAGCAGATGGAATCAATCAGTGGAGAAGGTCAAAGCCCACACTGCTGAAAATCACCACCACCACCACTCTGTGTGTGTGTGTGTGTGTGTGTGTGTGTGACAGAGATTTTCTGCAGCTTCCTGGACTTGATCTTACACCAGCCTCAGGAGGTGGGGTTCATCCACACTGACACTGAGTGAGACTTTCACCACACTGCACTTTTACATCCACAACACACACTGATTCTGTTTCTGCCTGTTCAGATTATTAAAGAAAATACAAACTTTATTATTTGTATTAACACAATGTTTTTATAAGGAGAAATTTGTCAGTGTGTTCACTCGTGATTTTCACTTCAATGGATTGTTTATACTCTCTGTCTGTCTCTCTCTCTCCCTCTCTCTCTCTGTGTCTCTCTCTGTCTCTCTCTCTCTCACATATTCCCAAAGTAGAGAAAATTATTGACTGAGTAACATAATTATAAAGAGAATGGAGAGCAGTAAAGGAGAAAGCGCTACAGTTGCTATTCCTCAAATGAATCTGGATCCGATCAGAAACACACTGTAAAGAAATCCCCACATCTACACTGTGTTTAAAACTCTTTAACTGGTGTACAGTTCAACACAGCAGCAATTTCTATTTCTCTATAAAGAGATAATCGCTGCTTTATATTAATGCACTCAATCTGCCCTGTTACCGTTTCTATAGTAACAGCCCATTCACTCAGGCGTGTTGATGTGGTGAAGTTTTCAGTAATTATGTATGATGTGTGGAAGGAGTCTCCAGTGTCAGCGCTGTGTATCAGTCAGAGGTGAAGGTGTAAAGTTTACACATCTTCAGGACAGAGGAGTTTACACTGCTTTACAGTTTCTCAGTAACAAAGACAAGATTTTTTGTGCTGTATTAATCTGAATAGAGAGAAGAGAGGCTGTTGAGTTAAACACTGTTTATAATCTGATATAATGTATAGAAATATGTTACGTATAACAAGCTGAAAGAGGTAAAACAACATCAGTGCAACAGACGAGAGAAAAACAGGGTGTGTGAGCAGCAGACATACAGAAAGCTTCATAACAATGACTGTGGTGTCCTGATGTTCATCTCGTGCTTGGTACTGACTCTGAAACCTAATCACACACACACACACACACACACACACACACACACAGAGCAAACCCATACACTCACACTGACTTTATACCAGCACTGTGTAATCCAGGATAATGAGTTAATTAGTAATTAGAGATCTTAAACGAATAAATGTTTGAGTGTACACACACACACTCTCTCACTCACACACACACACACACACACACACACACACACACACACACACACACCATGCTTCTTTACTACTTCACTGCCTTTGTGAAAGAGCCTGTTGCCATGGTGATGCACTGGCAGCATATAGAGATGTGAGAAGATGCCAGAGAGGTGCATTGTGGGTAAACAGTGGGCTGTCTCAATAACAAGGCAACTCAGAGGAAGCTGAGAGAAGAGGAGATATTAACCCTTAGATTTAATGAGGCGCTTTCTGGGTAAATGAAAACACATGCGCACACACACACACACACACACACACACACACACACACACACACACACATTTATCTGTGCTCATACTAGAAGGAGCCAATTTGCTCCAAGTTTACTCTGCAAACTTTCATCACAATTAAATTATCCAAACAAACACAACTTCACTCATTCACTACACCTGACACAACAGGAAAATTGGTGTCATTTAGATTTGTGCTTAAAGTACACCTTTAATCTGTTCCTGGTGAATCTGAGGCATTCTCCTCCACTACAGCGTTCAGTTAGTTGGTTTAGTACAATGTAAAGAACAGAAGGTTTTCATGCTGATGGTCATCACACTGGTGGAACCCTACATTTGAGTGCTTTCAGGTCATTAAGGGAACTCCTCTGGGAAACTAGAAACCTTTAAATAACCCAAGAACCCAAGAACCCTTACAGAGATTAGAGAACCTGTGCTTACACAGAGTGTGCACACTGCAGATTTAGTGCACCAGGCTTAACTGGAGGCTGCACGCCTTTAATCTGTGGTGTACGGGGCAGACACACTGTAGGAGTTTGAACTGAAATATGCTTCACCTGTAGGAACTTCCGTCGCCGACCTCGTCTTTGATCTGCCTATTGAGCGCATCCGCGGCCGCTCGTCCTCCGAGTTTCTGGTGATCGTGCTTGACCTCAGACCCCTTGTCGGTCTGGTCTTCTATTTTCTTGGCCTGCCTCCGCTTCAGGATCTCCTTCTCCTGTACTCTGTCGGCGATCTGACCCTTCTCCACGCCGCCCTCCTGCTCCGCGCGGCTGGCTTTGGGGATCCACGGGTGATCCTTGCGCGGGATCGGCCACGGCTTAAAGTCCTTCTGGTACTGCGTCTCGGTGGCCAAGGGCACTTCCGGTTCATGGTACTCGCGCTTGGGCTTGCAGCTCGGCTCGCGTCGTACATTCCACGCTTTGTAGTCCTGGCGCATCACGGAGCCCTGCGCGCTCTCGGTGGACGTGGTCGTCGTGGGCGCGCCCGGGCCTTTAGAGACGACCTCCTGCGCGCTCCCAACGCCGCCAGGCTGCGTTTCTATGGCGACCCCGCTTACTCCGGGTTGAGCGCGTGACTGGACCGGGACGCACGCGTCCGAATAGCTCGTAAAAACCAAAGGCACCGCGATGTCGGCCTTGTCCAACTGCGACCAGAACCGGGCCATGCAGCACACGCGGGTGATACACGGCCACGCCATGTTGTAATAACAGTTATGTGTTTATCCGCAGGTTTAATCAGTCGTGTATCCTCCGTCCCCGGTGCAATCACAACGATTCAAGAGGAGGAAATATGTTATCTCGTGCGTCTCAATCGCCCTTACGGTAGCACAACGCGAAATGTCGGGATATCAAAGAGCTTTAATTTCCTTTCTTCTTAAAACGCTGTTATTTTAAAATCATCGCTGTAGTGATCATGATGATGATGATGAGGAGGATTATGACGAAGAAGATGGTGATGAGGATGAAAATTGAGGTTCTTCAGTTTTTGTTTCTTTTTTTAACGCATCAGAGCTCGCGACGTCCGTCCGTTCGTCCTGCTGCGCCCGTGCACATCCACAACAGCCAGGGATGGGGAGTCGGTCACAAAAAAGAGCCGATTCTCTGATTCTTCAAAACCTTGGAATCTGTTCCACACACTGAATCGGCTCGTATCCCCTCTTACACTCTTTGAACTAAAGCTATTAACTGTAGCTACTTTTTCTTCTGGCACCATCAAGGAGACAAAATCGTTTAAGGTACACAACTGGAGCTTAAAGACCTTTACTTTAATAGATGATTAAAGGTACCCCAGGCTTCTTCCAGGTAAAAGACGAACAACTCATGGTTCCAGCCCAAGAATACAGCTTTTTATCCTATATATCTTTATAAGCGTATAGGATGTAAAGTGAGAAAATATGACATTCTTTTGTCGCTGTGTGAAAAACGCATCACATTACAATGCAAGTAGCTATCAGCAGTCTAAATATTATATCATAGAAATCTGAAAATAAAGTACATTTAAGTCTCGTAACAAAAAAAATCAGACTTATTAATTTAACAACACCAGCCAGTCATATACAGATTTATAACCAGTGTTCATCAAAAGTTCATCCTGCACGGCATCCAGCCTTGAAAAGTGTTAGGTGTTAGGAATGACTCTCAATTCCCATGACTCTGAATCAGAATCAGAGTCGACTCCTGAATGCTCCTGATTCGAACTGCCGAAACAACACGGGAGAATTTCTGCATGGCGCAGCAGCCCCGCCCCTCCCCACCTCGCCTTGCCCCGCCTCCCGCGCGCGGCTCGCGCCTCAGCATCCCCTAGCAAGCACAGTACTAACCTGCACTTTTCCCGCATTTCCCGCCCCCATGACCACGCCCACTCCGAGTTCTCTTTACGGTGATTGGTCAGCAGGAGCCCTTGCGGAGTCTGACCATCCTCTCTGATTAGTCAGTGGCGATAATAAATAAATAAATAAAATAAATAAATATTGTTTTATGAATATTTATATTTCAAATCCGAAAATGAATAAGACCAATATCCAGGGCCTTCAGTACCACAGACACAGAGAGACACAAGCCCACCTCCAGTTCCATGTAAGGCCTAATTGTCTCCCACAGTGTTTAATATTTTGGATGCTGCTCTGCTGCACTCTAATCTGCACCACTATGTATGTACATCTATTATTTCATTTGTTACTTTAATTCTCTTTGTTTTGTAAAATAAACCCCCAAGTGTCTGTAAGCAGTGCAGGCTGGTCATT
This sequence comes from Hemibagrus guttatus, assembly GCA_033459395.1. Taxonomy (NCBI): domain Eukaryota; kingdom Metazoa; phylum Chordata; class Actinopteri; order Siluriformes; family Bagridae; genus Hemibagrus; species Hemibagrus guttatus. Next base: position 15,969,355 of record JAUCMX010000015.1, on the reverse strand, counting down.
ATATGTCCATGTCAGGTCTGTCCTCAATAAGTTAAAGGGACAGTTCACCTAAAAAAATGTACCTTAATTTTTTCATTCAAACACTCCCACTCTAACTACACATCCCAAACACTCTAACTATTTTTTTTTCAACAATAGGACTATAACAGCTCTGTGCTATAGACTGGCATTAGACACTGATCATGAGCTTTAAAGGTGAATGATAAACACACCACAACATCTAATCTACAGGTGGACATGTGAGTGGCCAAGAACGATGAGTCAGCATACAGAGAGGAGGTGCAGCGGCTAACAGCCTGGTGTAAAGCCAACAACCTGTCTCTGAATGTGGAGAATACGAAAGAGATGTGACTTCAGGAGAGCACAGATTGACCATTCTCCACTGAACATTGACGGGTCCAACGTGGAGATCATCAAGAGCACCAAATTCCTCGGTGTTCACCTGGCTGAGGACCTCACCTGGTCGCTCAACACCAGCTCCATCACCAAGAAAGCCCAGCAGCGTCTCTACTTCCTGCGAAGGCTGGGGAAGGCTCATCTTCCACCTCCCATCCTGACCACCTTCTACAGAGGGACCATCGAGAGCATCCTGAGAAGCTGCATCACTGCCTGGTTCAGGAATTGCACTGTCTCGGATCGCAAGACCCTGCAGCGGATAGTGAGGACAGCTGAGAAGATCATCAGAGTCTCTCTTCCCTCTATTATGGACATTTACTCCACACGCTGCATCCGCAAAGCCAACAGCATTGTGGATGACCCCACACACCCCTCACACACACTCTTAACCCTCCTGCCATCTGGAAAAAGGTATCGTAGCATTCGGACACACACATCCAGACTGTTGAACAGCTTCTTCTCTCAGGCTATCAGGTGTCTCAACAGAGAACTGAACTAAACTGAGGAACATGGACACACACACACACACACACACACACACACACACACACACACACACACACACACACACCTGATCTTGTTTACATGCACACATCACGTTAAATATTTGTACCACAACTTTAAATATTATAACTGTGTTAACTATTTCTGCTGCTATTCTTGCACTCACTGTACAACACCGTTCTTTGCACTCAGTGTACAATGCTATTCTTTTTTTTGCACACAGTTGGCGTTATGTGTCTTGTTTGTCTGTGCTGTCTCGTCATTCCCTGCACTTATGTTGTATATTTAGTTTAAAAATTCTGCACCTTAGTTTAGCTTTATGTTTGTCCGTGTCACCCTGTATTTTGTTTTTGTTATGTGTAGCGCCTCTGGTCCAGGAGGAACGTTGTTACATTTCACCATGTACTGCATCAGCTATATATGGTTGAAGTGACAATAAAGCTTCTTTGACTTTGACTTTGACTTTGAGAGCTCGGGGGTGTATGAACTGCAGTCACAGCCTAGAGTAAAGGAGTAAACATTTCACTGACAATCTATCAGCAGAACAGGCTGGAGATCTTTCTGTAGCAGTTTTGTCTTTGGATCCCTTATTTCCACACCAGTGAATGAGACGTGACTTCTTTCTGAGTTATATTGTCAATTTTAACTGATTCTTTTCATATTAAATTAATCTAATGACATATTGTTCCACAGATCTATTATTCTGACCAGTAGCAGTGGTGTGCAATAGTGATGTATGTAATAGTGATGTGTGTAAAAGTGATGTGTATTATAATGATGTGTGTAATAGTGATGTGCGTAGTAGTGACGTGTGTAATGGTGATGTGTGTAATAGTGATGTGTGTAATGGTGATTTATGTAATAGTGATGTGTGTAATAGCAATGTGTGTAATGGTGATGTGTGTAATAGTGATGTGTGTAACAGTGATGTGTGTAATAGTGATGTGCATAGTAGTGATGTGTGTAATGGTGATGTGTATAATGGTGATATGTGTAATAGTGATGTGTGTAATGGTGATGTGTGTAATAGTGATGTGTGTAATGGTGATGTGTGTAATAGTGATGTGTGTAATAGTGATGTGTGTAATGGTGATGTGTAATAGTGATGTGTGTAATAGAGATGTGCGTAGTAGTGACGTGTGTAATGGTGATGTGTATAATGGTGATGTGTGTAATAGTGATGTGCGTAGTAGTGACGTGTGTAATAGTGATGTGTGTAATGGTGATGTGTGTAATAATGATGTGTGTAATAGTGATGTGCATAGTAGTGACGTGTGTAATGGTGATGTGTGTAATAGTGATGTGTGTAATAGTGATGTGCGTAGTAGTGACGTGTGTAATGGTGATGTGTGTAACAGTGATGTGCGTAGTAGTGACGTGTGTAATAGTGATGTGTGTAATGGTGATGTGTGTAATGGTGATGTGTGTAGTAGTGATGTGTGTAATGGTGATGTGTGTAATAGTGATGTGTGTAATGGTGATGTGTGTAATGGTGATGTGTGTAATAGTGATGTGTGTAATGGTGATGTGTGTAATAGTGACGTGTGTAATGGTGATGTGTGTAATAGTGATGTGTGTAATAGTGATGTGTGTAATGGTGATGTGTGTAATAGTGATGTGTGTAATAGTGATGTACATAGTAGTGACGTGTGTAATGGTGATGTGTGTAATGGTGATGTGTGTAATAGTGATGTGTGTAATGGTGATGTGTGTAATAGTGATATGCGTAGTAGTGACGTATGTAATGGTGATGTGTGTAATGGTGATGTGTGTAATAGTGATGTGCGTAGTAGTGACGTGTGTAATGGTGATGTGTGTAATGGTGATGTGTGTAATGGTGATGTGTGTAGTAGTGATGTGTGTAATGGTGATGTGTGTAATAGTGATGTGTGTAATGGTGATGTGTGTAATGGTGATGTGTGTAATGGTGATGTGTGTAATAGTGACGTGTGTAATGGTGATGTGTGTAATAGTGATGTGTGTAATAGTGATGTGCGTAGTAGTGATATGTGTAATGGTGATGTGTGTAACAGTGATGTGCGTAGTAGTGACGTGTGTAATAGTGACGTGTGTAATGGTGATGTGTGTAATAGTGATGTGTGTAATAGTGATGTGTGTAATGGTGATGTGTGTAATAGTGATGTGTGTAATGGTGATGTGTGTAATGGTGATGTGTGTAATAGTGATGTGTGTAATGGTGATGTGTGTAATAGTGATATGCGTAGTAGTGACGTATGTAATGGTGATGTGTGTAATGGTGATGTGTGTAATAGTGATGTGCGTAGTAGTGACGTGTGTAATGGTGATGTGTGTAATAGTGATGTGTGTAATAGTGATGTGCGTAGTAGTGATATGTGTAATGGTGATGTGTGTAACAGTGATGTGCGTAGTAGTGACGTGTGTAATAGTGATGTGTGTAATGGTGATGTACGTAGTAGTGACGTGTGTAATGGTGATGTGTGTAATGGTGATGTGTGTAATAGTGATGTGTGTAATGGTGATGTGTGTAATAGTGATGTGTGTAATGGTGATGTGTGTAATAGTGATGTGTGTAATAGTGATATGCGTAGTAGTGACGTATGTAATGGTGATGTGTGTAATAGTGATGTGCGTAATAGTGATGTGTATAACAGTGATGTGCGTAGTAGTGACGTGTGTAATAGTGATGTGTGTAATGGTGATGTGCGTAGTAGTGACGTGTGTAATGGTGATGTGTGTAATGGTGATGTGTGTAATAGTGATGTGTGTAATGGTGATGTGTGTAATAGTGATGTGTGTAATAGTGATATGCGTAGTAGTGACGTATGTAATGGTGATGTGTGTAATAGTGATGTGCGTAATAGTGATGTGTATAATAGTGATGTGTGTAGTAGTGACGTGTGTAATGGTGATGTGTGTAATAATGATGTGTGTAATAGTGACGTGCGTAGTAGTGACGTGTGTAATGGTGATGTGTGTAATGGTGATGTGTGTAATAGTGATGTGCGTAGTAGTGATGTGTGTAATGGTGATGTGTGTAACAGTGATGTGCGTAGTAGTGACGTGTGCAATAGTGATGTGTGTAATGGTGATGTGTGTAATGGTGATGTGTGTAATAGTGATGTGTGTAATGGTGATGTGTGTAATAGTGATGTGTGTAATGGTGATGTGTGTAATAGTGATGTGTGTAATTGTGATGTGTGTAATGGTGATGTGTGTAATAGTGATGTGTGTAATAGTGATGTGCGTAGTAGTGACGTGTGTAATGGTGATGTGTGTAATGGTGATGTGTGTAATAGTGATGTGCGTAGTAGTGACGTGTGTAATGGTGATGTGTGTAATGGTGATGTGCGTAGTAGTGATGTGCGTAGTAGTGACGTGTGTAATGGTGATGTGTGTAATGGTGATTTGTGTAATAGTGATGTGCATAGTAGTGACGTGTGTAATAGTGATGTGTGTAATGGTGATGTGTGTAATAGTGATGTGCGTAGTAGTGACGTGTGTAATGGTGATGTGTGTAATGGTGATGTGTGTAATAGTGATGTGCGTAGTAGTGACGTGTGTAATGGTGATGTGTGTAATAGTGATGTGTGTAATAGTGATGTGCATAGTAGTGACGTGTGTAATGGTGATGTGTGTAATAGTGATGTGCGTAGTATTGATGTGTGTAATGGTGATGTGTGTAATGGTGATGTGTGTTGCAGTGATGTGTGTGTAGTAGTGATGTGTGTTGCAGTGATGTGTGTAGTAGTGATGTGTGTAATAGTGATGTGAGTAATGATGATGTGTGTGGTAGTGATGTGTGTAGTAGTGATGTGTGTAATGATGATGTGTGTAATAGTGATGTGTATTATAATGATGTGTGTAATAGTGATGTGCGTAGTATTGATGTGTGTAATGGTGATGTGTGTAATGGTGATGTGTGTTGCAGTGATGTGTGTGTAGTAGTGATGTGTGTTGCAGTGATGTGTGTAGTAGTGATGTGTAAAATAGTGATGTGTGTAGCAGTGATGTGTGTACTAGTGATGTGTGTGGTAGTGATATGTGTAGTAGTGATGTGTAAAATAGTGGTGTGTACTAGTGATGTGTGTAGTGATGTGCGTAGTAGTGACGTGTGTAATGGTGATGTGTGTAATAGTGATGTGTGTAATGGTGATTTATGTAATAGTGATGTGTGTAATAGCAATGTGTGTAATGGTGATGTGTGTAATAGTGATGTGTGTTGCAGTGATGTGTGTAATGGTGATGTGTGTAATAGTGATGTGTGTAATAGTGATGTGTGTAATGGTGATGTGTAATAGTGATGTGTATAATGGTGATGTGCGTAGTAGTGACGTGTGTAATGGTGATGTGTGTAATAGTGATGTGTGTTGCAGTGATGTGTGTAATGGTGATGTGTGTAATAGTGATGTGTGTAATAGTGATGTGTGTAATGGTGATGTGTAATAGTGATGTGTGTAATAGTGATGTGCGTAGTAGTGACGTGTGTAATGGTGATGTGTATAATGGTGATGTGTGTAATAGTGATGTGCGTAGTAGTGACGTGTGTAATAGTGATGTGTGTAATGGTGATGTGCATAGTAGTGACGTGTGTAATGGTGATGTGTGTAATAGTGATGTGTGTAATAGTGATGTGCGTAGTAGTGACGTGTGTAATGGTGATGTGTGTAACAGTGATGTGCGTAGTAGTGACATGTGTAATAGTGATGTGTGTAATGGTGATGTGTGTAATGGTGATGTGTGTAGTAGTGATGTGTGTAATGGTGATGTGTGTAATAGTGATGTGTGTAATGGTGATGTGTGTAATGGTGATGTGTGTAATAGTGATGTGTGTAATGGTGATGTGTGTAATAGTGATGTGTGTAATAGTGATGTGCGTAGTAGTGACGTGTGTAATGGTGATGTGTGTAACAGTGATGTGCGTAGTAGTGACGTGTGTAATGGTGATGTGTGTAATGGTGATGTGTGTAGTAGTGATGTGTGTAATGGTGATGTGTGTAATAGTGATGTGTGTAATGGTGATGTGTGTAATAGTGATGTGTGTAATAGTGATGTGTGTAGTAGTGACGTGTGTAATGGTGATGTGTGTAATGGTGATGTGTGTAATAGTGACGTGTGTAATGGTGATGTGTGTAATAGTGATGTGTGTAATAGTGATGTGTGTAATGGTGATGTGTGTAATAGTGATGTGTGTAATAGTGATGTGCGTAGTAGTGACGTGTGTAATGGTGATGTGTGTAATAGTGATGTGTGTAATGGTGATTTATGTAATAGTGATGTGTGTAATAGCAATGTGTGTAATGGTGATGTGTGTAATAGTGATGTGTGTAATGGTGATGTGTGTAACAGTGATGTGTGTAATAGTGATGTGCATAGTAGTGATGTGTGTAATGGTGATGTGTATAATGGTGATATGTGTAATAGTGATGTGTGTAATGGTGATGTGTGTAATAGTGATGTGTGTAATGGTGATGTGTGTAATAGTGATGTGTGTAATAGTGATGTGTGTAATGGTGATGTGTAATAGTGATGTGTGTAATAGAGATGTGCGTAGTAGTGACGTGTGTAATGGTGATGTGTATAATGGTGATGTGTGTAATAGTGATGTGCGTAGTAGTGACGTGTGTAATAGTGATGTGTGTAATGGTGATGTGTGTAATAATGATGTGTGTAATAGTGATGTGCATAGTAGTGACGTGTGTAATGGTGATGTGTGTAATAGTGATGTGTGTAATAGTGATGTGCGTAGTAGTGACGTGTGTAATGGTGATGTGTGTAACAGTGATGTGCGTAGTAGTGACGTGTGTAATAGTGATGTGTGTAATGGTGATGTGTGTAATGGTGATGTGTGTAGTAGTGATGTGTGTAATGGTGATGTGTGTAATAGTGATGTGTGTAATGGTGATGTGTGTAATGGTGATGTGTGTAATAGTGATGTGTGTAATGGTGATGTGTGTAATAGTGACGTGTGTAATGGTGATGTGTGTAATAGTGATGTGTGTAATAGTGATGTGTGTAATGGTGATGTGTGTAATAGTGATGTGTGTAATAGTGATGTACATAGTAGTGACGTGTGTAATGGTGATGTGTGTAATGGTGATGTGTGTAATAGTGATGTGTGTAATGGTGATGTGTGTAATAGTGATATGCGTAGTAGTGACGTATGTAATGGTGATGTGTGTAATGGTGATGTGTGTAATAGTGATGTGCGTAGTAGTGACGTGTGTAATGGTGATGTGTGTAATGGTGATGTGTGTAATGGTGATGTGTGTAGTAGTGATGTGTGTAATGGTGATGTGTGTAATAGTGATGTGTGTAATGGTGATGTGTGTAATGGTGATGTGTGTAATGGTGATGTGTGTAATAGTGACGTGTGTAATGGTGATGTGTGTAATAGTGATGTGTGTAATAGTGATGTGTGTAATGGTGATGTGTGTAATAGTGATGTGTGTAATAGTGATGTACATAGTAGTGACGTGTGTAATGGTGATGTGTGTAATGGTGATGTGTGTAATAGTGATGTGTGTAATGGTGATGTGTGTAATAGTGATATGCGTAGTAGTGACGTATGTAATGGTGATGTGTGTAATGGTGATGTGTGTAATAGTGATGTGCGTAGTAGTGACGTGTGTAATGGTGATGTGTGTAATAGTGATGTGTGTAATAGTGATGTGCGTAGTAGTGATATGTGTAATGGTGATGTGTGTAACAGTGATGTGCGTAGTAGTGACGTGTGTAATAGTGATGTGTGTAATGGTGATGTACGTAGTAGTGACGTGTGTAATGGTGATGTGTGTAATGGTGATGTGTGTAATGGTGATGTGTGTAATAGTGATGTGTGTAATGGTGATGTGTGTAATAGTGATGTGTGTAATGGTGATGTGTGTAATAGTGATGTGTGTAATAGTGATATGCGTAGTAGTGACGTATGTAATGGTGATGTGTGTAATAGTGATGTGCGTAATAGTGATGTGTATAACAGTGATGTGCGTAGTAGTGACGTGTGTAATAGTGATGTGTGTAATGGTGATGTGCGTAGTAGTGACGTGTGTAATGGTGATGTGTGTAATGGTGATGTGTGTAATAGTGATGTGTGTAATGGTGATGTGTGTAATAGTGATGTGTGTAATAGTGATATGCGTAGTAGTGACGTATGTAATGGTGATGTGTGTAATAGTGATGTGCGTAATAGTGATGTGTATAATAGTGATGTGTGTAGTAGTGACGTGTGTAATGGTGATGTGTGTAATAATGATGTGTGTAATAGTGACGTGCGTAGTAGTGACGTGTGTAATGGTGATGTGTGTAATGGTGATGTGTGTAATAGTGATGTGCGTAGTAGTGATGTGTGTAATGGTGATGTGTGTAACAGTGATGTGCGTAGTAGTGACGTGTGCAATAGTGATGTGTGTAATGGTGATGTGTGTAATGGTGATGTGTGTAATAGTGATGTGTGTAATGGTGATGTGTGTAATAGTGATGTGTGTAATGGTGATGTGTGTAATAGTGATGTGTGTAATTGTGATGTGTGTAATGGTGATGTGTGTAATAGTGATGTGTGTAATAGTGATGTGCGTAGTAGTGACGTGTGTAATGGTGATGTGTGTAATGGTGATGTGTGTAATAGTGATGTGCGTAGTAGTGACGTGTGTAATGGTGATGTGTGTAATGGTGATGTGCGTAGTAGTGATGTGCGTAGTAGTGACGTGTGTAATGGTGATGTGTGTAATGGTGATTTGTGTAATAGTGATGTGCATAGTAGTGACGTGTGTAATAGTGATGTGTGTAATGGTGATGTGTGTAATAGTGATGTGCGTAGTAGTGACGTGTGTAATGGTGATGTGTGTAATGGTGATGTGTGTAATAGTGATGTGCGTAGTAGTGACGTGTGTAATGGTGATGTGTGTAATAGTGATGTGTGTAATAGTGATGTGCATAGTAGTGACGTGTGTAATGGTGATGTGTGTAATAGTGATGTGCGTAGTATTGATGTGTGTAATGGTGATGTGTGTAATGGTGATGTGTGTTGCAGTGATGTGTGTGTAGTAGTGATGTGTGTTGCAGTGATGTGTGTAGTAGTGATGTGTGTAATAGTGATGTGAGTAATGATGATGTGTGTGGTAGTGATGTGTGTAGTAGTGATGTGTGTAATGATGATGTGTGTAATAGTGATGTGTATTATAATGATGTGTGTAATAGTGATGTGCGTAGTATTGATGTGTGTAATGGTGATGTGTGTAATGGTGATGTGTGTTGCAGTGATGTGTGTGTAGTAGTGATGTGTGTTGCAGTGATGTGTGTAGTAGTGATGTGTAAAATAGTGATGTGTGTAGCAGTGATGTGTGTACTAGTGATGTGTGTGGTAGTGATATGTGTAGTAGTGATGTGTAAAATAGTGGTGTGTACTAGTGATGTGTGTAGTGATGTGCGTAGTAGTGACGTGTGTAATGGTGATGTGTGTAATAGTGATGTGTGTAATGGTGATTTATGTAATAGTGATGTGTGTAATAGCAATGTGTGTAATGGTGATGTGTGTAATAGTGATGTGTGTTGCAGTGATGTGTGTAATGGTGATGTGTGTAATAGTGATGTGTGTAATAGTGATGTGTGTAATGGTGATGTGTAATAGTGATGTGTATAATGGTGATATGTGTAATAGTGATGTGCGTAGTAGTGACGTGTGTAATGGTGATGTGTGTAATAGTGATGTGTGTTGCAGTGATGTGTGTAATGGTGATGTGTGTAATAGTGATGTGTGTAATAGTGATGTGTGTAATGGTGATGTGTAATAGTGATGTGTGTAATAGTGATGTGCGTAGTAGTGACGTGTGTAATGGTGATGTGTATAATGGTGATGTGTGTAATAGTGATGTGCGTAGTAGTGACGTGTGTAATAGTGATGTGTGTAATGGTGATGTGCATAGTAGTGACGTGTGTAATGGTGATGTGTGTAATAGTGATGTGTGTAATAGTGATGTGCGTAGTAGTGACGTGTGTAATGGTGATGTGTGTAACAGTGATGTGCGTAGTAGTGACATGTGTAATAGTGATGTGTGTAATGGTGATGTGTGTAATGGTGATGTGTGTAGTAGTGATGTGTGTAATGGTGATGTGTGTAATAGTGATGTGTGTAATGGTGATGTGTGTAATGGTGATGTGTGTAATAGTGATGTGTGTAATGGTGATGTGTGTAATAGTGATGTGTGTAATAGTGATGTGCGTAGTAGTGACGTGTGTAATGGTGATGTGTGTAACAGTGATGTGCGTAGTAGTGACGTGTGTAATGGTGATGTGTGTAATGGTGATGTGTGTAGTAGTGATGTGTGTAATGGTGATGTGTGTAATAGTGATGTGTGTAATGGTGATGTGTGTAATAGTGATGTGTGTAATAGTGATGTGTGTAGTAGTGACGTGTGTAATGGTGATGTGTGTAATGGTGATGTGTGTAATAGTGACGTGTGTAATGGTGATGTGTGTAATAGTGATGTGTGTAATAGTGATGTGTGTAATGGTGATGTGTGTAATAGTGATGTGTGTAATAGTGATGTACATAGTAGTGACGTGTGTAATGGTGATGTGTGTAATGGTGATGTGTGTAATAGTGATGTGTGTAATGGTGATGTGTGTAATAGTGATGTGTGTAATAGTGATATGCGTAGTAGTGACGTATGTAATGGTGATGTGTGTAATGGTGATGTGTGTAATTGTGATGTGCGTAGTAGTGACGTGTGTAATGGTGATGTGTGTAATAGTAATGTGTGTAATAGTGATGTGCGTAGTAGTGACGTGTATAATGGTGATGTGTGTAACAGTGATGTGCGTAGTAGTGACGTGTGTAATAGTGATGTGTGTAATGGTGATGTGTGTAATGGTGATGTGTGTAGTAGTGATGTGTGTAATGGTGATGTGTGTAATAGTGATGTGTGTAATGGTGATGTGTGTAATAGTGATGTGTGTAATGGTGATGTGTGTAATAGTGATGTGTGTAATAGTGATGTGCGTAGTAGTGACGTGTGTAATGGTGATGTGTGTAACAGTGATGTGCGTAGTAGTGACGTGTGTAATGGTGATGTGTGTAATGGTGATGTGTGTAGTAGTGATGTGTGTAATGGTGATGTGCATAGTAGTGACGTGTGTAATGGTGATGTGTGTAATGGTGATGTGTGTAATAGTGATGTGTGTAATAGTGATGTGTGTAGTAGTGACGTGTGTAATGGTGATGTGTGTAATGGTGATGTGTGTAATAGTGACGTGTGTAATGGTGATGTGTGTAATAGTGATGTGTGTAATAGTGATGTGTGTAATGGTGATGTGTGTAATAGTGATATGCGTAGTAGTGACGTATGTAATGGTGATGTGTGTAATGGTGATGTGTGTAATAGTGATGTGCGTAGTAGTGACGTGTGTAATGGTGATGTGTGTAATAGTGATGTGTGTAATAGTGATGTGCGTAGTAGTGATATGTGTAATGGTGATGTGTGTAACAGTGATGTGCGTAGTAGTGACGTGTGTAATAGTGATGTGTGTAATGGTGATGTGCGTAGTAGTGACGTGTGTAATGGTGATGTGTGTAATGGTGATGTGTGTAATGGTGATGTGTGTAATAGTGATGTGTGTAATGGTGATGTGTGTAATAGTGATGTGTGTAATGGTGATGTGTGTAATAGTGATGTGTGTAATAGTGATATGCGTAGTAGTGACGTATGTAATGGTGATGTGTGTAATAGTGATGTGCGTAATAGTGATGTGTATAATAGTGATGTGTGTAGTAGTGATGTGTGTAATGGTGATGTGTGTAATGGTGATGTGTGTAATAATGATGTGTGTAATAGTGACGTGCGTAGTAGTGACGTGTGTAATGGTGATGTGTGTAATGGTGATGTGTGTAATAGTGATGTGCGTAGTAGTGATGTGTGCAATGGTGATGTGTGTAACAGTGATGTGCGTAGTAGTGACGTGCGTAGTAGTGACGTGTGTAATGGTGATGTGTGTACTGGTGATTTGTGTAATAGTGATGTGCATAGTAGTGACGTGTGTAATAGTGATGTGTGTAATGGTGATGTGTGTAATAGTGATGTGTATAATAGTGATGTGCGTAGTAGTGACGTGTGTAATGGTGATGTGTGTAATGGTGATGTGTGTAATAGTGATGTGCGTAGTAGTGACGTGTGTAATGGTGATGTGTGTAATAGTGATGTGCGTAGTAGTGACGTGTGTAGTAGTGACATGTGTAATGGTGATGTGTGTAATAGTGATGTGTGTAATAGTGATGTGCATAGTAGTGACGTGTGTAATGGTGATGTGTGTAATAGTGATGTGCGTAGTAGTGACATGTGTAATAGTGATGTGTGTAATAGTGATGTGCGTAGTAGTGACGTGTGTAATAGTGATGTGTGTAATAGTGATGTGCGTAGTAGTGACGTGTGTAATAGTGATGTGTGTAATAGTGATGTGCGTAGTAGTGACGTGTGTAATGGTGATGTGAGTATGATGTGCATAGTAGTGACGTGTGTAATGGTGATGTGTGTAATAGTGATGTGTGTAGTGGTGATGTGTGTAATGATGATGTGTGTAGTGGTGATGTGTGTAATGATGATGTGTGTAGTGGTGATGTGTGTAATAGTGATGTGTGTAATAGTGATGTGTGTAATGATGATGTGTGTAGTGGTGATGTGTGTAATAGTGATGTGAGTAATGATGATGTGTGTGGTAGTGATGTGTGTAGTAGTGATGTGTGTAATGATGATGTGTGTAATAGTGATGTGTATTATAATGATGTGTGTAATAGTGATGTGCGTAGTATTGATGTGTGTAATGGTGATGTGTGTAATGGTGATGTGTGTTGCAGTGATGTGTGTGTAGTAGTGATGTGTGTTGCAGTGATGTGTGTAGTAGTGATGTGTAAAATAGTGATGTGTGTACTAGTGATGTGTGTGGTAGTGATATGTGTAGTAGTGATGTGTAAAATAGTGGTGTGTACTAGTGATGTGTGTAGTAGTGATGTGTGTTGCAGTGATGTGTGTAGTAGTTATGTGTGTAGTAGTGATGTGTGTAGTAGTGATGTGTGTTGCAGTGATGTGTGTAGTAGTGATGTGTGTTGCACTGATGTGTGTTGCAGTGATGTGTGTTGCAGTGATGTGTGTAGTAGTGATGTGTGTTGCAGTGATGTGTGTTGCAGTGATGTGTGAAGTAGTGATGTGTGTTGCAGTGATGTGTGTAGTAGTGATGTGTGTAGTAGTGATGTGTGTTGCAGTGATGTGTGTAGTAGTGATGTGTGTAGTAGTGATGTGTGTAGTAGTGATGTGTGTTGCAGTGATGTGTGTAGTAGTGATGTGTGTTGCAGTGATGTGTGTAGTAGTGATGTGTGTAGTAGTGATGTGTGTAGTAGTGATGTGTGTTGCAGTGATGTGTGTAGTAGTGATGTGTGTAGTAGTGATGTGTGTAGTAGTGATGTGTGTAGTAGTGATGTGTGTTGCAGTGATGTGTGTAGTAGTGATGTGTGTAGTAGTGATGTGTGTAGTAGTGATGTGTGTAGTAGTGATGTGTGTTGCAGTGATGTGTGTAGTAGTGATGTGTGTTGTAGTGATGTGTGTAGTAGTGATGTGTGTAGTAGTGATGTGTGTTGCAGTGATGTGTGTAGTAGTGATGTGTGTTGCAGTGATGTGTGTAGTAGTGATGTGTGTAGTAGTGATGTGTGTTGCAGTGATGTGTGTAGTAGTGACGTGTGTACAATATACCACAGTTATTATCAGAGAAGGTAGAGTCAGAAGCAAATTATTCTTTAAATCTTTGCACAGTGAGCTAACAGATGAACAGCCTGCCTGGGGGTAAAGAGTGAAATCGAATAAAACCTAATCTCTATTCTAATACACACCGACAGCATGCTACTTATATTGCTCCTGAATGTAAAGGCCTTGATTTATATATAAAAAATATAAATAATGTAAATACAAAGATTTGAACCAACATAGAGAACCCAAAAGGATCATGATATTTCATTACATTTGTGATGACTTATAACATGTCCAATTAACTGTAGTGAAGGCTTTAGGATATAAATATCAGCCTTAACCGAGCTTCTGGAGGCCAGTAAACTTTAAAAAAACAGCACAGAGGTTAAACTGAGTGTGAAACTCATATTTATCATTATTAATAATAAACACGGTCATCAGATGATCTCGTGGTGTGCTCCAGTTTATTTTTGGACTCTGAACAAGCAGATGGTCGTCGTGTTCATGCTGATGGTGCCGTTGGCCGTTAGCTCCCGCTCGCTAACAGCTCCGCATTTCACACTATCCATCTGTAGTAAACACACAGCCGTGTTCACTGTTCACTTCTATTCATGTTCATAAAGACTGAGATTAAACACATTACCACTTTAATCTGCTGCTTCATGTCCACTTCAAACCCTGAAGCCTGAGGGAAAGATTAAACTTCTGTTCTGAAATTTCTTTCAATCCACAGACTACATCTGTCTCTAAAAGAGTGTTGTGTTGTTAAAAAATGTGGCTCACACA
>JAUCMX010000015.1:15947459-15949959 GCA_033459395.1 Hemibagrus guttatus | reverse complement strand
GGCCTCCAAACGCTGGAGTTCCACTATTTCTATCTCCAGAGCTTTCAGAGATCTAACAATGTCTCTTGTGACGTTGAGAGTGTACTGTTGACAAAAAACTTTGATTTGTGTTTTAATCACATCCCACCACAGCTGAAGTGAGCTAAAAGCTGCTTTCTCTGATTTAAAACAATTCCATAAATAAGTAAAAGACTCTCTAAAATTAGCGTCTTCTAAAAGTGCAGTGTTAAAATGCCAGTAGTCGCTCCTAGGTTCAACATTCTCTTTAGTGATAGTACACTGTACCATGCTATGGTCAGAGATACCTACTGGAACAATAAAACACTTAGTAAAAAGCGTTAGCTGGTGTTTAAAACCATAAATGTGATCTAGTCTTTCCAGGGAGTGTGAGTTGTCTACAGCATGGGCCCACATGTACTGTCTCTTGTTCTTATTAAAAGTTCTCCATATGTCACTTAACTTGTGGACCTCCATCACCTCCCACAGACGCTTACGGGAAGCCACGTGAGGTTCTGCATGGTTCCGAACCAAATCATCTGTAGTACAGTTAAAATCTCCACCCAGAATTAAAATGTCTGCAGTGTCGCAGTCAGCAATAACATTGCTAAATGTGTCTACAAAAAAAAATCCTCTGAACTGCACTGGTGGGAGTGTACACGTAGATAAAAGCTAAAACCTCATTCTCATAAAAGCTTTCACTTTTAAAAGCCTCCCAGTTAAAATCTCTTCAATTGAATAAGAACAAGGGATAAAATTGCGAGCAAAGAGCAAGGCAACTCCACCACTGAGTGATGTGTTATGGCTTAAAATCACCAACCCATCCCACTCCTTCACCCAATCAGCAGCATTGCTGATGTCACTGTGGGTTTCCTGCAGCATAACAACATCAATGTGCTTCTGCTTTAAAAGTCCATAGAGTTTAGCTCTCTTATTCTGCTCTCTTGTGCCATTAATATTTAAACTCGCAATATTAATTCCAATCATTAAAATAAATAAAATAAATAAAACCAAACAGAGGGTAAAAACCACTCTAACATAAACACCACACATTACTCATCGTCAGAGTTTTCCCTATTCACTCTAGTTATCAGTTTCTTCAGACGGAAAATTTCTACATCGACAAAGGCTCCTTCTCTTCTGAAGAACTTAACATCATGAATGAACTGCTTGCGGTCAGGGAAAAACTCTTCTAATGCGACATTCTTCTGCCACTTGGTGTTCCTTAAAAACTCTTTAATGTCCTCTGCACTATAAATGACATTAATCTGTTCCTCCTGAGAATCGAAAGTTAAAACCGAGTCTGAGATGCAGTCATCACTGTCCGATTCTCGTTCCTCCACCTTCGTCTCTGTTACGGGTGGCAGGGCTGAGGTTGGACCACTAGGGGGATCTCAGTAGGGGTTTGTCATGTCATGTCTGTTTTTGTTTACGTTGGCCATGTGTGTGTTTAAGCCCCGCCCTAGCCTAATGTGTGTTCCTACCCCTGCGCACCTGTCCCCAATGTGTCATGATTGTTCCCTGGTTATGTTCTCTATTTATAGTCCTGTCTTTGTCTGCTTTAGTTGCTAGTCCTCGTTCGTGTCTAGGCCGATGTAGTGTCCTGGTTCCTGGTTCCTGGTTCCTGGTTCCTGGTTCATGGTTCATGTTTCATGTTAAATAAACCCCATGTCCGTATTAAGCTTCGCGTTGGGTCTGTTATATCCAGCCGGACACTACTGGCCGTAACAGTCTCTTTTTTAGCCTGCTTTTTCCCTTGTCCTTTACCTTGTTTTTTCCTTTTATTTGGTACTTTAAAAACGGGCTCATCCACCATGTCCACGTCTCCCCCGTCCCCCTGCACTGGTGTAGTGTCCGGTGTTTCCATGCGGTCGCCCTGCACCTCCGCGCCCGCCTCTGTCCGCGCAGGCAGCTCCAGCACTGCTCCAGAACCCACTGAGCTTTTCTCAGTAGACCATGGCTTCTTCCGGTCCGGTCGAGCCGAGCGTGGTATGGTAAACAGCATAATTTTCTTAGCTGGGGAACTGAGGGGAGAAACCAATATCGTCTCATTATTGACGACAATACCATTCTGGGTCAGTTTCCTCACTTTATCCACATCATTCAGGAACACCAGAATAGCACTGTTCATTCTGGAGGCCATGTTCTCATGTCCCACCACTTTACCGACTGCAACACAACACTCTTCTACACTCGCCGCACACACTATACACACACTATACACACACACTATACACACACCTGCACACACTATACACACACTATATCCACACTATACACACACTATACACACACCGTGCCGGCGAGTCAACCTCTCACACAGCGTCGCGCTCGGATCCGCCATGACCATGCTTCACCGACACGCTGCTCACACACACACCTGCACACACAGACACGCTCACACACACACACACACACACACACTCACACAAAAAAATTAAATAATCCGAGATATTACAAGGAAAAAATAGCACTTTAGTGCCGAAAAAAATTGGTAACACGC
>JAUCMX010000015.1:15937459-15944959 GCA_033459395.1 Hemibagrus guttatus | reverse complement strand
AGGAATGTATCATGTCCGTCTCTCCAGATTCTGTAAAATGTCTAATTGTTTATTTAATATGTCCGTTTTTAATTAAGAGATTCTCTGTGTGTGTGTATGTGTGTGTGTGTCTGAATCATACAGTCAGCATCATATCCCTCAGTAACTCCATTTCCTTCACAAACACTGCAATAAACAAAAATAAGTTCTATAATAAATGATGATGATGATGATTAATATTATTATTATTAACAAACAATCTCCGCCTTCAGGATATTGGCCACGCCCCCTCCTGCATGTGTGTCCTGGGGGAGAATTTTCACTGTGAAAGTTTATTTTATTTGTATCTTTGTGACTAGATTATAGAGAACAGTTTGTCTTCAGCTTGTCCTCAGAAACACATGCAGAAGCACATGTGAGCGAGGAGACGATGGACGCCGTGAGGTTTTGTACGAGAGCTCGAGCTCTGCACATGGTGCTGTGACAATGTCACAATCGCAATTTCCTCAACTACATGATTACTCTCTCTGCAGTCTGCTGTATGTTTCCCTCATTTCCTCATCTATAACCCATACCAGTACTTCAGCTCGATAAAACCTGGAAGTTCAGAATAAACTCCTCTGTGTGCCGTCTGTCTCAGACTCTGAAGAACATATCTACATACAGAGATACACAATTATTCCTCTGTGATCAGTGATGAGAAACCACAACAGCACAACTGTCTTGTTCATTTGTGCTCATAGAACTTGTCACTGAAATCAATGGAATGTGGTACAATTCTACACTTTTACATCCAGCTGCTGAGCGCCGTCTCCACACAACTCTAACACAACACAACACAAGCTCTTCTCTCATCACTACATCATCTGCTGTGGAAGCTAGACAGCTAGCTGAACACACACACACACACACACACACACACACACACACACACACGTGCGCGTGTTTCACTTTTGGCTAATAAAATTCATTTCAGTCTGATCTTCAAATTTATCTTTGTGTGTGTGTGTGTGTGTGTGTGTGTGTGTGTGTGTGTGTGTGTGTGTGTTTTATGAGCACGCCTGACATGTGTTTTCTCTACGTTTGTACTTTGAGCCCATTAAACTGACAGAGAAAAACAGCACTGTTTGTGTGTGTGTGTGTGCTCATATTCCTCCCATTACTGTCACTCACTGACCCCATTACATTCACCTGATGGGTTTAATCAGAGTTAATTACAGCCAAACAAACCCATCGAAAACAAGCACAGGAACATGAGAGCTGCAGGTGGAGAAATGAGGCGTTTTATGGAAGTGGCGCTGCGGGAACGTCGCTCCGCTGGACTTCTCAGAAGCTGGGGGATAATCAGCACAGTGTGTCATGGTCATTCTGTTTACACTTCACTCTTTTACCCTTCTCCTGACAGGATGAGTGTGTGGGGTGTAGCGTCACAGCAGTGTTCATTAGCTGAGAAAAGTGTGAGCTGTGCAGAGCACACACACACACACACACACACACACACACAACACAAAACAACATGGTAGTTAGTTATATTTCTGTTTATAATGAACTACTTCTTAAGTAAAATTCAAAAGGTATCATGCTAATATCTAGCTGGAGGGCTGCATGGGATCCTGGGCTAATTTTCATGTTGCATGAATATTAATGAATCCTGTCATTCTTTTGGGGAAAAAGTGCAGAGATGGGCCTGAGTCATATTTGTATGTTTCTTGAATGATTTCTTATTCAACATGCACTAGGTAAGCACTTTGTAAGGTGCACATTTATTTATTTGTTTGTTTGTTTGTTTGTTTGTTTGTTTGTTTAAATCCCTTAGATGTGTTGCAGTACTGAAAGAAAGGTCAGGTTGAATAAATTAATCAATATCATTCAGTGATGATGAAAGATGATCTGAATACAGCCAACTGGACTTTAGATTTTTATTGCAGATACTGTACAAATCACACACACACACACACACACACACACACACACACACACACACACACACACACACACACACACACACACACACACTTTGAGCAACTCTGTGTCTAGACAGAGTGTTTCCTCATCAGCTCTGGCTGGAACTATGGACTCTTATAAAATATTTGGCTTCATCACCTCTCCCTCGGTCCCTCAGAGGGTTCTTAGGTTCTCAGATGGGTTCTCTAGCAGGAAAACACTCCTGTCATTGTAGTGCCTCATATAGAGCCTTTAAGCATTCCTGTGAAGGATTGAAGAACTCTCAATGATGCAGACGCTCGAGTAGTTAGGGTAATAAACTATTTATAGGCGATAAATATGTAGGAATCATAGATAGCTGAGATTTTCAAGCAACCAAGAGACTGTAGGAGCTGGAACAAAATCAGGATCAATATCTAGAGGATGAGGATCAGGGCCAGGATGAATGTGAGGAGGAAGGTGAGGATCAGGGCCAGGATGAGGATGAGGATGAAGGTGAGGATCAGGGCCAGGATGAGGATGAGGATGAAGGTGAGGATCAGGGGCAGGATGAGGATGAGGATGAAGGTGAGGATCAGGGCCAGAATGAGGATAAGGATGAGAATGAAGGCGAGGATCAGGGCCAGGATGAATATGAGGATGAAGGTGAGGATCAGGGCCAGGATGAGGATGAGGATGAAGATAATGATGAAGGTGAGGATCAGGACCAGGATTCAATTAAATTCAATTTTATTTGTATAACACTTTTAACAGTGAACATTGTCTCAAAGCAGCTTTACATAACATAAGAAACAAAAAACATGCAAACAGTCCTAGATGTTTGATGAAATTTTCCCTAGTGAGCAAGCCTGAGGTGACTGAGGCGACTGTGGCAAGGAAAAACTCCCTTAGATGGTATGAGGAAGAAACCTTGAGAGGAACCAGACTCAAAAGGGAACCCATCCTCATCTGGGTGACACTGGAGAGTGTGATTATAAATTATTATAAACACCGAACAGTGTGATTATGAACAATGTCCTTTCTGCAATCATGTACAGTCAGATATTTGATGCAGATACAGCATATGTAGAATGTTATTGTTTGTATTAATTAGGAGGTTGTTGTCATCCTCATGGTCCACATAGGGTTGAAGAGAGAGAAGAGGAAAGATAGGAGTGTAGGACTGAGAATAGGAACTCTGAATGTTGGTACTATGACAGGGAAAGGTAGAGAGCTGGCTGATATGATGGAGAGAAGGAAGGTGGATATACTGTGTGTACAGGAGACCAGATGGAAGGGTAGCAAGGCTCGTAGTATAGGTGCAGGATTCAAGCTGTTTTATTATGGTGTGGATAGTAAGAGAAATGGGGTAGGTGTGGTCCTGAAGGAGGAGTTTGTGAGGAATGTTCTGGAGGTGAAGAGAGTGTCAGACAGGGTGATGAGTCTGAAGTTAGAGATTGAAGGGGTGATGTTGAATGTTGTTAGTGGTTATGCCCCACAGGTAGGTTGTGAGTTAGAGGAGAAAGAGAGATTCTGGAGTGAATTAGATGAGGTGATGGAGAGTATTCCCACGGGTGAGAGAGTGGTGATAGGAGAGGATTTTAATGGACATGTTGGTGAGGGGAACAGAGGTGATGAGGAGGTAATGGGCGAGTTAAGGAAAGGAACCTAGAAGGACAGATGGTAGTGGACTTTGCTAAGAGGATGGACATGGCTGTGGTTAACACTTATTTTCAGAAGAGGGAGGAGCATAGAGTGACTTACAAGAGTGGAGGTAGGAGAACACAGGTAGACTACATCCTATGTAGAAGAGGCAATCTGAAAGAGATTAGTGACTGTAAAGTGGTAGTGGGAGAGAGTGTAGCCAGACAGCATAGGATGGTGGTGTGTAGGATGACTTTGATAGTCTGTAAGAAGAAGAGGTCAAAGATAGAGAAGAAAACCAAGTGGTGGAAGCTGAAAAAGGAGGAATGTTGTGAGGAATTTAGACAGAAGTTGAGGCAGGCTCTGGGTGGTCAGGTAGTGACCCTTGGTGGACTGGGAAACTACAGCATAAGTGATCAGGGAGACAGGGAGAAAGGTGCTGGGTGTGTTATCTGGAAGGAGGAAAGAAGATAAGGAGACTTGGTGGTGGAATGAGGAAGTTCAGGATAGTATCCAGAGGAAGAGGTTAGCCAAGAAGAAGTGGGACATGGACAGGACTGAAGAGAATAGACAAGAATACAAGGAGTTACAGGAGTTAAGGCCAAGCAGAAGACATATGACGAGTTGTATACTAGGTTAGACACTAGAGAAGGAGAGAAGGACTTGTACAGGTTAGCTAGGCAGAGGGATCGAGATGGGAAGGATGTGCAGCAAGATAGAGTTATTAAGGATAGAGATGGAAGGGTGCTCACAAGTGAGGAGAGTGTACAGAGGAGATGGAAGGAGTACTTTGAGGAGCTGATGAATGAGGAAAATGAGAGGGAAAAAAGAGTAGAAGGGGTGAACTCTGTGGAACAGAAAGTAGATAAGATTAGAAAGGATGAAGTCAGGAAGGCTTTGAAGAAGATGAAAAGTGGAAAGGCAGTTGGTCCTGACGACATCCCGGTGGAGGTCTGGAAGTGTCTAGGAGAGGCAGCAGTGGAATTTTTAGCTAGTTTGTTCAACAGGGTTTTAGAGAGTGAGAGGATGCCTGAGGAATGGAGAAGAAGTGTGTTAGTGCCGATCTTTAAGAATAAGGGTGACGTGCAGAGTTGCAGTAACTATAGGGGGATAAAGTTGATGAGCCATACAATGAAGGTATGGGAAAGAGTAGTGGAAGCTAGGTTAAGGAAGGTAGTGGAAATTTGTTAGCAGCAGTATGGCTTCATGCCCAGAAAGAGCACAACAGATGCAATTTTGCTCTGAGAATTTTGATGGAGAAGTATAGGGATGGTCAGAAGGAGTTGCACTGTGTGTTTGTAGACTTGGAGAAAGCATATGACAGGGTGCCAAGAGAAGAGCTGTGGTACTGTATGAGGAAGTCAGGAGTAGCAGAGAAGTATGTCAGAGTGGTGCAGGACATGTATGAGAGGAGCAGGACAGTGGTGAGGTGTGCTGTAGGTCAGACAGAGGAGTTCAATGTGCAGGTGGGACTGCATCAGGGATCGGCTCTGAGCCCCTTCCTGTTTGCTATAGTGATGGACCAGTTGTCAGAGGAGGTCAGACAGGAGTCTCCTTGGACAATGATGTTTGCAGATGACATTGTGATCTGTAGTGAGAGCAGGGAGCAGGTGGAGGAAAACCTGGAGAGGTGGAGGTTTACGCTGGAGAGAAGAGGAATGAAAGTCAGTCGTAGTAAGACTGAGTACATGTGTGTGAATGAAAGGGAGGGAAGTGGAACAGTAAGGTTACAGGGAGAAGAGGTGAAGAAGGTACAGGAGTTTAAGTACTTGCGGTCAACAGTCCAGAGTAATGGAGAGTGTGGGAAAGAGGTAAAGAAGCGAGTGCAGGCAGGTTGGAATGGGTGGAGAAAGGTGTCGGGAGTTCTGTGTGATAGGAAAATATCAGCGAGAATCAAGGGGAAGGTGTACAGGACAGTGGTGAGACCGGCCATGTTGTATGGTTTAGAGACAGTGTCACTGAGGAAGAGACAGGAGTCAGAGCTAGAGCTAGCAGAGCTGAAGATGTTGAGGTTCTCTTTGGGAGTGACAAGATTGGACAGGATTAGGAACGAGTACATCAGAGGGACAGCTCATGTTGGACGTTTGGGGGACAAAGTTAGGGAGGCCAGATTAAGATGGTTTGGACATGTTCAGAGGAGGGAGAGTGAGTATATTGGTAGGAGAATGTTGGACATGGAGCTGCCAGGCAGGAGGCAAAGAGGAAGGAACAGCAGACGTCCTAAAATTGATCCTTGTGGGACCCCATATTTCACTGGCATTACACTGGACAGTTCTCCATTTTAATCTACAAAATGGTATCAATCAGACAGGTAGGATCTAAACCATTTTAATGCCTGTCCCTGAATGTGATTTTGTAAGCGGTCTATGAGAATGTTATGATCTATAGTGTCGAATGCAGCACTAAGATCAAGTAAGACTAATATTGAGATGCAGCCTTGGTCCGAAGCTAAAAACAAGTCATTTGTGATTTTTACTAGTGCAGTTTCTGTGCTATGATGAGGCCTGAAACCTGACTGAAATTCTTCAAGGATAAGGTTTTCCTGTAAGATGGAGCATAATTGAGTAGACACAACCTTTTCTAATATTTTAGATGTAAAAGGAAGGTTTGAAATTGGTCTGTAATTTGATAAGTCATTAGGGTCTAGTTTAGGTTTCTTAAGAAGAGGCTTAATAACTGCTAGCTTGAAAGGTTTAGGGACGTGACCTAAAATATAACGAGGAATTAATCATGTTGAGGAGAGGCTCTCCAACTGTATGTATCACTTCTTTCAGCAATCTAGTTGGAATTGGATCTAACAAACATGTTGTTGAATTAGCCGTGGTGATAAGTTTATACAGCTCATCCTTCCCTATACCTGTAAAGCATTGTAGCTCTAGGTGTGGAGCTTTAGGTTGGACTAGACCACCGGATGCTGTCGGAGGTTGAACATCCAGTATTTTGTTTCTGATACTATCGATTTTTTCGGTGAAGAAGTTCATAAAGTCCTCACTACTAAACTGTGATGGAGTACTCTCTTCAGATATCTGATGTTTTGTTAGTCTAGCCACTGTACTAAATAAGAATCTGGGATTGTTTTGGTTTATTTCTATCAGTTTGCTCATATGCTCAGCCCTAGCAGCTTTTAGAGCCTGTTTGTAGCTGGACATACTGTCTTTATACGCAATTCTAAAAACTTTTAATTTAGTGTTTCTCCACTTTCCCTCGAGGTTACGGGTTGCTCTCTTGAGGGCGTGAGTATGCCTATTGTACCATGGTGCAGGTGTTTTATCTCTGACCTGTTTTAATCGGATGGGGGCAACAGTATCTAGTGTGCTGGTGAAAATAGTGCCTATGCTGTTAGGTACTTCATCTAAATCATCTGCATTTAGGGGTCTAGTAAGAAACTGAGACAGATCCAGCAGATTACTTGTGAATCTGTCTTTAGTGGTCGGAATAATAGTTCTACCAAATCGATAACATGGAGAGACATGCCTAATATGTTCTACAGGAAGAGTGTACACTAAGAGGTGATGGACTGTGATATCATTGCTTTGAGGTAGAATATCTATTTCCATGTGATATAATTAAATCTAGCATAAAACGATCAGTTAGTCTAGTAATGTTTTGTTTAACCCCAAAGGAATTTAGTAAATTTAATAAAGGATGAGGATGAGGATGAAGGTGAGGATCAGGGCTAGGATGAATATGAGGATGAAGGTGAAGATCAGGGCCAGAATGAGGATGAGGGTGAGGATGAAGGCGAGGATCAGGGCCAGGATGAGGATGAGGTTGAAGGTGAGGATCAGGGCCAGGATGAAGATGAGGATGAAGGTGAAGATCAGGGCCAGAATGAGGATGAGGGTGAGGATGAAGGCGAGGATCAGGGCCAGGATGAAGATGCAGAACTTTTAAATATTTATTTATTAAATGTAATAAATTCAATTGTTGAGGATGCAGAAGATAGGGATAGGT
>JAUCMX010000015.1:15917459-15932459 GCA_033459395.1 Hemibagrus guttatus | reverse complement strand
TAATAACACTTAATGCCTTAACGCTCAGTGGAGCCGAGACAACGTGATCCTGCAGTGTAGCTTCTAGTCTTTAAAACGACGTTAAAGCTGTAATGAAAGCAGCAGGACTGTGTTTCCTCTCTATTTACATTACCTTAGTTTGATAAGAAAAGTTGAAGTTTCACATGAAGAATCCTGAAATCTGCAGATTTACAGGAACAAAATAATGTAAATGTGGTATTTGGTGTATTTGATTGTAACACACACACACAGATTCAGGCTAATGGTAAATATTCAGGAAACATGGCAGTTGCTGGGACACAAATAATTTTAGTAACTTCACACAGAAACATGACACTAACCTTTATTATTTATTATTATTATTATTATCATTATTATTATTATTATTATTATTATTTTTAATTTATTTTTTAAGTAGAAAGTATCAACTTTTAATATTGACTTGAGTCAGATTTTTTATACTGAATAATTCCACGTGATGAAACCGTTCACTGCATCTCATATCTCAGCTCTGTGTCCATCAGGAGTGTGGAGAATCCCATCAGTGAGTTGATCCGGTGGATCAGAGATGAGTGATTAGTGAGAATTAGCTTCTGTCCTTCTGATTTAATTAGAAAGCTCCGAATCATCCTCACCCACATATCAGTGTTGATTCATTTATCAGATGTCACATGGTTCACTTCACTCCATTGAAGCTTCTTCTGTTGTTCCTCTGATTGGACATTTACATGTAAAACACTGGTTTCTAAGCTGATCCCTTTTTATTAAACCCTAATTTTCCAACAAAACCCTAAAGAACTAAAACAAATACAAATGATTGCTTATTATTTTCATTTGTCAGGAGTTTCACTTCTTGCTGCTGGCTGAACTTCTCTCCAGTGAGATGTTCCAGGGTTCCTTCAGGGTTCTTTGGAGAATTTGTTGATGGTCCTACATTGAACATTTAGGGAACAACTGAGACACCCAAATTTACTGTAGTGTACACTGACCAGGCATAACATTATGACCACCTAATGCCTAATATTGTGCTGGTCCCCCTTTTGCTGCCAAACCACAACAAACTGTGATGCACTGTGTATTCTGACACACTTCTATCAGAACCAGCATTAACTTTTTTTAAGCAATAGTAGCTCGTCTGTTGGATCAGACCACACGGGTCAGCCTTCGCTCCCCACATGCATCAATGAGCCTTGGCTGCCCATGACCCTGTTACTGGTTTATTTATTTATAATTTATTTATTTTTATGTGCTTATTTTCCACAGCTCATAAAGACGTATAACTTACCACCCAACCGTAACTACATCTTCGGTTATCATCCTCACGGCATCTTCTGCTTTGGAGCCTTCTGTAATTTCTCCACAGAGGCAACGGGTTTCTCGAAGAAGTTCCCTGGGATCAAGCCATCCCTTGCTACGCTGGCTGGAAACTTCCGCCTGCCCCTGCTGAGGGACTACTTAATGTCTGGAGGTGAGGAAACAGGTCCCAGTTGCCTAGCAACAGCAGTCTCACAACCTGAAGCGCTTGAATGGCAGTGACCTGAGTTTACCTTTCTGTAACTAGAGTTTAATTTTAATACATCCCTCAAATCCTGCCATGAACATCCATAAAAAGAGACGATGATTGTTACAGTCATTTACACACAGTGTGAACGCAGTGTGTGTGTATGTGTGTGTGTGTGTGTGTGTGTGTGTCTGTGTGATCAGGTATTTGTCCGGTGAATCGGAATTCCATTGATTATCTCCTGTCATGCAACGGGACGGGGAATGCTGTGGTCATCGTAGTGGGCGGAGCTGCTGAGTCTCTGGACTGCACCCCAGGAATGAACTCTGTCACCCTGAGAAACCGCAAAGGCTTCATAAAACTCGCACTACAGAAAGGGTACAACACACACACACACACACACACACACACACACACACACACACACACACACGCACACAGTAAAAGCAATCAGATGAACAGATGAATCAGATTCACTTTACTGACTCTGTACATGATTCACCAGTAAAAATCCACTGAACACTGAACACACACACATCCAGAGGAAGTGTTTAAACAGCAGGGAGTGAAATGATAAAATCAGCAAGAAATAAACAAATTAATCTACAGATGTAAGAAGTTATGGTTGAAAGTAGACAGAGTAAGTGATTGCAGTTAAAAAAAAAAAAAAAGTAAGCACACTTAATAAACAAACACGCTCTTTAATATTAATGAACAGAAGAGTAAAAAGTGAAGGTATATTTACCAGAGAACTGAGACATAGGTGTGTGTGTGTATGATGCAGTGTGACAGAGTATTTGTAAGCCTGTTTCTTGTCACTGTGTCCTCATACCATGAACAGAGATGCTTAGTGCTGCTTTAATGTTGCCATGGCAACTGTAAATCTCTTATTAAATGAAATAAAATTCTGAACAGAGTTTTGTAAATATTCTTGGTGTTGCAATTCCAAAGAAGATTAGAAACTAAATCCATGTATTGTGTGTGGAGCAGAACAATCTCACACATTCAGACGGAATTAATCCTGAATTTGAAAAATAAATAAATAAATAAACCATGTCCAACACGTCCAAATGTTCTCCTTCAGCTGAGACGCTAATGTTGCTAATAGAAGTGTATAGCCACCAGCTTAGCATTGGGAAAAGCCCAGAATCAATATATCTACTTAACTCTGTGGTTTGGTGACACTAACTGTGTGTGTGCATGTGTGTGTGTGTGTGTGTGTGTGTATGCGTGTGTTTCAGAGCGGACCTGGTGCCTGTGTACTCGTTTGGGGAGAATGAATCGTATAAGCAGGTGATATTTGAAGAGGGCTCGTGGTGGCGTTGGGTTCAGAAGAAGCTGCAGAAACTGCTGGGTTTCGCTCCCTGCATCTTCCACGGCTGTGGATTTTTCTCCACTGAGTCGTGGGGCTTCGTCCCGTACGGAAAACCCATCAACACCGTCGGTGAGAAAACGCACACTCCAAAACTGCCTCAAGACATCACCTAGAATCTTTCTTCTTCTCTATTATTATTATTATTATTATTATTAGGGGTCCAAGCACGTAGCTGTAACTTTATTGTTACTGTTTAAATGTTTCTTTTTTTTCCTCTTCCCTGAAAGACATGGTAAGAGCAGACAGTAAGGTGTAGAAATGTGAGAGTTGGTGAACTGAACTGAGCTAGACTCCGCCCACTAATGTCCACCATAATTGCTCATTTGCATAATACACCTCCTTTTGTGGGGGTCTCTTGGGATAATTGGCTATAGAATCTTCACATTTCTAACTAAATGAAACTCCTGCTCATCTGCAGGTCTGTTTGTTGACTCCAGGTTAATGCCCTGTCTTGATTAAACGCTATTTCAGGACGCTGGTTCAAGGTCGGTTTGTAAACAGAGCTCTTCATAATAACTCACAGTTAATAACATTAATGTTTAACACAGATTCTCTCAAACTGAGAAATGCCCACAATGCTTTGCAGTTTGTTTTTTAAATCCTGAAATATAGTGTCCAAATCCATGAGATTTCAGGAAGAGTTCAGTTTATAAACTGGTCCTGAGAGCAACGTCCTGAAGCCACCTGAGCTCAGAGACAGATGTTCACCTGATGTTTGCTGACAGTTTCTAACATCTCTCCTGCAGTTGGAGAACCCATCACAGTGCCCAAGACAGAGGAGCCGACTCCGGATGTGGTGGAAATGTACCACACCATGTACATCAACTCTCTCACCACACTCTTCAACAAATACAAGACACGCTTCGGCCTGAAAGAGTCGGACATCCTCCACATTCACTGAAGACGAAGAAATGAAGAAGAAGAAGAAGACTTTTGCCTTTTAAAAACAACAGAAAACCATCACACAAACACACACTACCTGAAACCTGAAGCCAGATAAACCACTATCACGGCTGTGCTCCAATTCTGTCTGCATCCCTTCTGCTCTGCCACTTCCTCTTGGCTGAGTCCCTCAAAACATCTTCTCAAGAACAAATCCTTTTTATTTTGGAAGATAGAATAACAAACTTCAGAAGCCTTGATTTGCATAATGAAACCTGATTGGCTCTTATATCTTATATTGTAGTGTAGGAGGTTAGGGGTAGTGTATGAGGTTAGGGGTAGTGTACAAGGTTAGGGGTAGTGTACGAGGTTAGGGGTCGTGTATGAGATTAGGGGTAGTGTACGAGGTTGGGGTAGAATATGAGATTAGCGGTAGTGTATGAGATTAGGGGTAGTGTACGAGGTTGGTGTAGAATATGAGATTAGGGGTAGAATATGAGATTAGGGGTAGAATATGAGATTAGGAGTAGTGTACGAGATTAGGGGTAGAATATGAGATTAGGGGTAGTGTACGAGGTTGGTGTAGAATATGAAATTAGGGGTAGAATATGAGATTAGGGGTAGTGTACGAGATTAGGGGTAGAATATGAGATTAGGGGTAGTGTTCGAGGTTGGTGTAGAATATGAAATTAGGGGTAGAATATGAGATTAGGGGTAGTGTACAAGATTAGGGATAGAATATGAGATTAGGGGTAGTGTACGAGATTAGGGTAGAATATGAGATTAGGGGTAGTGTATGAGATTAGGGGTAGAATATGAGATTAGGGGTAGTGTATGAGATTAGGGGTAGAATATGAGATTAGGGGTAGTGTTCGAGGGTGTGTTCAACCATTATTGTAACATGGTGATAATGATGAATGCAGATCAGGTGTGAAATGGGTTTTGGGTGAATTCTTTTCTCTCTGATTGTTTCTTTGATCCATAAGTTATTATTATTCTTTTTTTTATGTTTTATGAGTTTTATTTTGGTTTATTTTGCACAAGCAATGCAACGTAAGAGACAGGCGTGGCTGTAGGACAGACTGCGCGTGTCTGAGCAGGAAGAAGGACCTGACTGTGTTTCTAATCAATGCAGAAATAAAAAAGCTGGAATTAAAAGAAAGCTGAAATGTTCTTGTGAAGAGGAAACGGTGATGAGGAGACGATCGTCTGAAGCCTGATCAAATCCGATCATATCTGTTTAATATCTGAATCAACATGTTTATGTCTAATTGTGGAATCAAGTGTTTATTGTGCTATAACATGTTAATAAGCACACATCGTACATGTGTATATATTATAAACGTGCAGGATAAACAGGAAAAGAAGTGAAAGTAAACAGAACGACTTCTGCTGCAGCCGATTAGCTGTAATGAAACTTTACTCACTCTGATAACTATTCTATTTAATGTTTAAATATTATTAATATGTGAGTGTAAAGTTGAAGAGTAGTTTCTGTAAATTGATGCTGAACACACACACACACACACACACACATACACACACACACACACACACACACAGCTGATTTCCTAAATCACACTTTTGTATGTTTTTGGAATAAAATAAAATGTAGAAAACTGTTCCATGCCTCCATTTCTTCCTTTTTCTTCTCTGATCGATTCACTTCATTAATAAAACCAGTAAAAAATGCTGACTGTGTAAAGGATCTGTGAGCTGGGAGCTGCCCAGGAGTCCAGGTTCAGACCACAGGCGAGCTGACGGTTAATGTGGTGAGTCAGAAACATTACACAGAACTCCGAGAGGAACCGAGAGTCTTGAAGGGGAACCGGAGCTTCTCTGTTTAGCACCTGCACTGATTTACATTTAGACCAGGAAGGAGCTAAAACACGTACCCGATTACAGCGACATTCACCGAGAGACTAGAATGCATCCATGTATTCCGATGCCCCTCCACTACATATGCTACTATAGCATACAACTGTGTACAGTTCATATATTTATTGTTATAGATCAAGTATAATGAACTTGAACTACCAATGGAAATAAATATCTTTAAATATATAATAATAATAATAATAATAATAATAATAATAATAATAATAATAATAATAATCTTCTTCTTCTTTCGGCTTTTCCCTTCAGGGGTCGCCACAGCGAATCATCTCTCTCCACCTATCCCTATCTTCTGCATCCTCAACACTTGCACCCACTAGCTTCATATCCTCATTAATTCCATCCATATACCTCCTCTTTGGCCTTCCTCTTTGCCTCCTGCCTGGGGTTAGGGTTAGGGTTAGGGTTAGGTATTCGACACTATAGATCATAACATTCTTGTAGATCGTTTACAAAATCACATTCAGGGACAGGCATTAAAATGGTTTAGATCCTACCTGTCTGATCGATACCATTTTGTAGATTAAAATGGAGAACTGTCCAGTGTAATGCCAGTGAAATATGGGGTCCCACAAGGATCAGTTTTAGGACGTCTGCTGTTCCTTCCTCTTTGTCTCCTGCCTGGCAGCTCCATGTCCAACATTCTCCTACCAATATACTCACTCTCCCTCCTCTGAACATGTCCAAACCATCTTAATCTGGCCTCCCTAACTTTGTCCCCCATATGTCCAACATGAGCTGTCCCTCTGATGTACTCGTTCCTAATCCTGTCCAACCTTGTCTCTAAACCATACAGCATGGCCGGTCTCACCACTGTCCTGTACACCTTCCCCTTGATTCTCGCTGATATTTTCCTATCACACAGAACTCCCGACACCTTTCTCCACCCATTCCAACCTCCCTGCACTCGCTTCTTTACCTCTTTCCCACACTCTCCATTACTCTGGACTGTTGACCGCAAGTACTTAAACTCCTGTACCTTCTTCACCTCTTCACCCTGTAACCTTACTGTTCCACTTCCCTCCCTTTCATTCACACACATGTACTCAGTCTTATTACGACTGACCTTCATTCCTCTTCTCTCCAGCGCAAACCTCCACATCTCCAGGTTTTCCTCCACCTGCTCCCTGCTCTCACTACAGATCACAATGTCATCTGCAAACATCATTGTTCAAGGAGACTCCTGTCTGACCTCCTCTGACAACTGGTCCATCACTATAGCAAACAGGACGGGGCTCAGAGCCAATCCCTGATGCAGTCCCACCTCCACTTTGAACTCCTCTGTCTGACCTACAGCACACCTCACCACTGTCCTGCTCCTCTCATACATGTCCTGCACCACTCTGACATATATCTCTGCTACTCCTGACTTCCTCATACAGTACCACAGCTCTTCTCTTGGCACCTTGTCATACACTTTCTCCAAGTCTACAAACACACAGTGCAACTCCTTCTGACCATCCCTATACTTCTCCATCAAAATTCTCAGAGCAAAAATTGCATCCGTTGTGCTCTTTCTGGGCATGAAGCCATACTGCTGCTCACAAATTTCCACTACCTTCCTTAACCTAGCTTCCACTACTCTTTCCCATAGCTTCATTGTATGGCTCATCAACTTTATCCCCCATAGTTGCTGCAACTCTGCACGTCACCCTTATTCTTAAAGATCGGCACTAACACACTTCTTCTCCATTCTTCAGGCATCCTCTCACTCTCTAAAACCCTGTTGAATAAACTAGTTAAAAATTCCACTGCTGCCTCTCCCAGACACTTCCAGACCTCCACCGGGATGTCGTCAGGACCAACTGCCTTTCCACTTTTCATCCTCTTCAAAGCCTTCCTGACTTCATCCTTTCTAATCTTATCTACTTTCTGTTCCACAGAGTTCACCCCTTCTACTCTTTTTTCCCTCTCATTTTCCTCATTCATCAGCTCCTCAAAGTACTCCTTCCATCTCCTCTGTACACTCTCCTCACTTGTGAGCACCCTTCTATCTCTATCCTTAATAACTCTAACTTGCTGCACATCCTTCCATCTTGATCCCTCTGCCTAGCTAACCTGTACAAGTCCTTCTGTCCTTCTCTAGTGTCTAACCTAGTGTACAACTCGTTATATGTCTTCTGCTTGGCCTTAGACACCTCCCTCTTCACTCTGCACTGTAACTCCTTGTATTCTTGTCTATTCTCTTCAGTCCTGTCCATGTCCCACTTCTTCTTGGCTAGCCTCTTCCTCTGGATACTATCCTGAACTTCCTCATTCCACCACCAAGTCTCCTTATCTTCTTTCCTCCTTCCAGATGACACACCCAGCACCTTTCACCCTGTCTCCCTGATCACTTCTGCTGTAGTTTCCCAGTCATCTGGCAGCACTACCTGACCACCCAGAGCCTGCCTCAACTTCTGTCTAAATTCCTCACAACATTCCTCCTTTTTCAGCTTCCACCACTTGGTTTTCTTCTCTATCTTTGACCTCTTCTTCTTACAGACCATAAAAGTCATCCTACACACCACCATCCTATGCCGTCTGGCTACACTCTCTCCCACTACCACTTTACAGTCACTAATCTCTTTCAGATTGCCTCTTCTACATAGGATGTAGTCTACCTGTGTTCTCCTACCTCCACTCTTGTAAGTCACTCTATGCTCCTCCCTCTTCTGAAAATAAGTGTTAACCACAGCCATGTCCATCCTCTTAGCAAAGTCCACTACCATCTGTCCTTCTAGGTTCCTTTCCTTAACTCCAAACTTGCCCATCACCTCCTCATCACCTGTGTTCCCCTCACCAACATGTCCATTAAAATCCGCTCCTACCACCACTCTCTCACCCGTGGGAATACTCTCCATCACCTCATCTAAATCACTCCAGAATCTTTCTTTCTCCTCTAACTGACAACCTACCTGTGGGGCATAACCACTAACAACATTCAACATCACCCCTTCAATCTCTTAACTTCAGACTCATCACCCTGTCTGACACTCTCTTCACCTCCAGAACATTCCTCACAAACTCCTCCTTCAGGACCACACCTACCCCATTACTCTTACTATCCACGCCATAATAAAACAGCTTGAATCCTGCTCCTATACTACGAGCCTTGCTACCCTTCCACCTGGTCTCCTGTACACACATTATATCCACCTTCCTTCTCTCCATCATATCAGCCAGCTCTCTACCTTTCCCTGTCATAGTACCAACATTCAGAGTTCCTATTCTCAGTCCTACACTCTTACCTTTCCTCTTCTCTCTCTGTCTGTGCACTCTCCTCCCTCCTCTACTTCTTCGACCAACAGTAGCCCAATTTCCACCGGCGCCCTGTAGGTCAACGGCACCGATGGCGGTCGTTGTTAACCCGAGCCTCGACCGATCCGGTATGAAATTCAGAGTATTGACGATTCGCATGGTTAAATTTGGCAATGTTTTACGCCGGATGCCCTTCCCGACGCAACCCTCTCTATTTATCCGGGCTTGGGACTGGCACAGAAGTCACTGGACTGTGACCCCCATGGCTAGATTAATAATAATAATAATAATAATAATAATAATAATAATAATAATAATAATAATAAATATATTTATTTTTTAAATACAAATTTAAATACGTTTCAATAAACTTAAAGACGATTAAATCATTAATATGATTTATAAAGCTTGAGTTACTTAAAAACCTCAAATTTATTTATAAAATGATTTACATACATATTATAATGCTCTGTTTCGATCGATTTATTTCGATTGTGTCTATTTAAAGATGACATTTATATGTTTTATATATATACATATATATATATATATATATATATATATATATATATATATATATATATATATATATATATACACATAAAACATATAAATGTCATCTTTAAATAGACACAATCGAAATAAAATTCCCTCTTATTGTTCACTAATTTCTTGTTTATTTATGTGTTCTGATTATTACCTCATAATCACGTGACAACTTATAGCTTCCTTTGGTTTCCGTTCAGACTGAATGCTCAATTCCCCCTTCATCCCTACAAAAGTGCACTATATAGGGAACAACAGAAGGAGTTGTATTCCCTACGTAGTGAACGAGAGATGTGTTGCGGATTTGGCCACACAGACAGCTGGAGGCGTCTCCTCGCCGCGTTTATATTGATTGACAGCTTTTCTGGCCTATCGCGTTACAGATTCACGCTTCCGCCTTTGTGCGGGCTTTACGTTTGATTGACAGCGTCACTGAACCAATCAGCGTCTCAGGAAGGATTTTGCCCCAATCAAGGTCGGACAATGGCTTCGTCAGGGAGACTTTAGTTTTGTTTATGCAGCGGTGTTCATCCTGCAGAGCCGCTGGGGCTCAGATTAACTGCTATTCTGTTTTTCTGGAGTCCTCATTAAAGTGGTGGATGTAAATTAAGGCTTGTCCACGGGGATGAGTGATCTGGGATGAAAAGATAAATGACAGATAATGATGAACTCGGCTTGGGATCTTGCTCTCGGATCCACTCCTGTCAATAATCCCGGAGCTGCAGCTTCCCGATCTGTGCATGTTGAGCTCACATCCCAGCAGGTAACGTTATCGTGATGGTGTGCTTATAAATAAAAACACTAAACTCTATATAGTCATGCATTGTGCTTTACGTAGAATGCAGCGGTTTAGTTGATAACTCAGCAGCTCACTTAGTCACATGTCTGTGTCTGATCACATCAACATAACCGGGCCTTGACTTGCTTAGCTAACTGCATTAGCATCCATTATTTATTATTAAACACTCATTTCAAACAGTTAGCTTGGATTTAACGCATAATTTGCCCTGCAATAAACCAAACGTCTCCCTACAGATGGTTTAATAATGTGTCGGTATATAATCCCACCGCAATAATAAATAACAGCTCATGGAAGTTATCTCCTCAGTGGTTTTTAACACATGACAGAAAGCGAAAGATGAGAAGTTTTAGCGAAAGCATCGATAGTTTACGGTTACGCTTTGCTCACTCATCATGACGTCTTTCAGTTTTTTTGGTTGTTTAATTGAATAGGTTGAAGTGGGTCATGGAGATACTTTACACCATTGATTCTGTATTCCAGACTCTTACAGAGGACAGCACTGTCCCCTCTGCCTCGCTTTACGGCTTTATATACTCTACCGCACTGCTTGCTGATGATTTGATTGGTCCATTACAGCGCGAGCACTCTGTACAGTTTTTTTTTTAAAAAAGGAAAAAAAAGCCGTTACCTTTGGAACGTCTTGTCGTAACGTTCCTCAGGGAGGTGGCTAGCTCGTTAGCAGTTAGCTCGCTAATATAAACATGCCGCGAAAGGAATGTGAAGATTGCACAACTCTGTAGATATGTTGAACAACAAACAGTGCCGAGTGATTATAACTCGAAATTTATTGGTCAATTCAAGGCTAATAGAATTCTGAACACATTGAACACGTGACTGGAATTCCGTCAGCTTAACGTTTATTAAAAAGAGGGCGGGGACTAATCATCTACATCACTCACCTAGGTGAGTGCACTAGCCTGGATTTTTAGACAAGTCAGCACATAACCTACTGCTAGCTAGCTAATTGGAGCAGGCTGTCAGTACTCAGCACTCAGCAGCACTGTGGTGTAACAAAAATGAAGCTAGTTTGCTGTTAGCATGCTTATCAGAGGATCTTTTCAGTCAACAAAGCTGTTAATTATGCTAACTGTGTGCAGTCATTGTTCATGTTAGCAGCTAGCTCATCTGGAAACCCTGAGTAAACATATATAGGCAGTCCTTTGGCTCAGTTTGGCTTGGCCCATGTGCAATTACGTGGAAGGTTAGACTTGTTTCTGCTAAGAGTTCTCTCAAACTGGGGTCTACAACATACTTTATTTTTGTGATATCACAGAGCTGCTGAGTTCTGGACGCTGGTTGGAGGTCAGCTGGTGATTAATTCTCTCTGGGCAGTAGAGCAGGTTTATATTAATACACGGAAATCGTTTCCACAGCAACGACTCATTCGTAGGGATTAGTACAGCGGACCCTCTACTAAAAACGAACAGATTGTTGATGTGAAGTTTATGGAAGGAGTCTCCAGTGTCAGCTCTTTGGAACAGTCAGTGTTAAAGCTGTAAATGTTTTCTGTGGAGGGAACGGCAGGCACAAAGTTTCACAAACATTAAAGAAAGATATTAAAACGTATGATGCCTTCTGTAATAGATAACACATTGTAATGTTTGGTATTTTGCTAAAAACATTGTTATAGTCAAATATTTAACTTCAGAGTGGTTACACTGGCTGGTACTGTAGTCAGAGTTGTTCTAGGGATAACAATGTATAATAACATGGTTAATACATGGTTAATAACATGGTTATTACAGCACTAATATCAGCAGTGATGTGATGGTTTCTGAAAGGAAGTGCTGAACTTCCTGAAGTCGAGTAATATATTGTGTGGAATTCTATTTTAAGGCGTGATGATAGATGTTTTTGAATTTTTCTGGTTTTAGAAAGTGCTTCTTCCGACATTCTCTCATCTTAAACATGAGGGGAATCAGAACAGATGTTTTTTTTCTCACCTTGTCATGTGGTGTGTGTGTGTGTGTGTGTGTGTGTGTGTGTGTGTGTGTGATTACACCTCTGTAAACCTTCTGAGCTGCACTGATCATTAAACCAAGTTTTGTGGTGTGATATGTTTTTTCCCTCCTCAAATGATTTGTTTTCGTCTTTTGTTTTGGAGCAAACCTGAGGAGAAAACGAGTGTGACGTGAAATCTAAACAAGTTCCACTTGGGAATGTTGGAGAAAATTCGAAGCAGGATGAGAAAAAAAATCCCCATAAGAAGACAACCGCAGCAGCAGCAGACAGAGTGAAAGTTACACCTGTAGTGTGCTCGTTTCTCAGGAAGTGACTTTTAGAAACTTGTCATACACCATAACTATCACACACCTTCATTTAAAACTAAGGTGTTAACAAAGACGTGAACAACGTTTAACATCTAGAAAAAAAATACAGAGAATTAATAAGTTATAGCCAATCATATCATAAAAGTGCTGATGATGCACTATATTGCCAAAAGTTTTGGAACACCCCTCCAAATCATTGAATTCAGGGGTTGGACTCGACCCCTTAGTTCCAGTGAAAGGAACTCTTAATGTTTCAGGATACTAAGACATTTTGGACAATTTAATGCTCTTAACTTTGTGGGAACAGTTTGGAGATGACCCCTTCCTGTTCCAACACGACTGCACACCAGTGCACAAAGCAAGTTCCATAAAGACATGGATGAGCGAGTTTGGTGTGGAGGAACTTGACTGGCCTGCACAGAGTCCTGACCTCAACCTGATAGAACACATTTGGGATGAATTAGAGCGGAGACTGTGAGCCAGACCTTCTCGTCCAGCATCAGTGCCTGACCTCACAAATGCGCCTCTAGAGTAATGGTCAAAAATTTCCATAAACACAGTCCTAAACCTTGTGGAAAGCCTTCCCAGTAGAGTTGAAGCTGTTATAGCTCCAAAGGGGCGGGCCAACTCCATATTACATTCATGTGTATGTAAAGGCAGACGTCCCAGTTTTGACCTGGCTCACAGTCTCCGCTCTAATTCATCCCAAAGGTGTTCTATCGGGTTGAGGTCAGGACTCTGTGCAGGCCAGTCAAGTTCCACCACACCAAACTCGCTAATCCATATCTTTATGGACCTTGCTTTGTGCACTGGTGTGAAAAACAACACCTGAATTCAATGATTTGGAGGGGTGTCCCAAAATTTTTGGCAATATAGTGTATTTGTGTTTTTTTTCCCAATTCAAATTTTATTGTCTCATACACAGTATGTCATAAAGTGAACTGCTTTCAACGACTGTCCTTGCTACAGGAATAGAGCCAATTAACATTAAGGTAAAAAGTAAAAATAGAACATATAGGGAAATTTTTTCCCATGGTGGACGAAGGAGGAGGGTGCCAGTATTTGTGCACCCAAACATGTTGGCTAGAGTACATTGTAGAGAGTGATCTGTACACAGACTTTTTACACTCCAGCAAGTCTCTGAGCATGAATCCTTCCATGATGGTTGCTGTGTTACAGAATTTATGGTGTGTTCAAGTTTCCTAGGCGTCACAGAATCACGCCTACTTGTTTAGAAGTGAATGAGAAATTTGTGAGTGACTTGTGTCAAGGTGGAGCTGAATAACTGACCACTGAGTGAAAGTATAAAACCCAAGCTGGACGTTATTGACAGAAGGAACAATAGTTGGGTTTGTGTTAGTGCTGTTTAATCCTATAGCGAACCCCGTGACTTAGATTTAGGCCAAGAGAGAGGGGAGGGGGTGTCAGGTGAGACCTCCTTGATGGAGACACTCTCCTTCTCTCTCACTCGCACACACTCGTGGTCTCTTGTCATTTCCTCACACAAGTCTGTAAAATGTGCTCTCTGAGGAGCCATTGTTCTCCACATTTCCTTCCTGATCCCTGTGGAGACTGGGATCTCTCTAACGTCCAACAGTGAGGTCATGGATGTGTTCATGGCTTTATAGTGACACGTGTTCTCCAGACACACACACACACACACACACACACACACACAAAGGAGGCTTGTTTTAGTGAATCACTTAATAATGGAACCTTCACTACACACTAGAAGCAAAATAAAGTGTGTACAGATCATAAAGACACCTAAATAATTCATCACATTTGAACACTCATCTAAATTAGCTAGATAGATTAAAAGACAGAGTGCTGTAAGTCATGTGTGCTCATTATATTAGGCCACACCCATTATGTCAGTCTGCTTCATTCTGTTTCATATGTTTACTGACTGCTTATATTGACTCTCTCTCTCTCTCTCTCTCTCTCTCTCTCTCTCTCTTTCTCTCTCTCTCTCTTTCTCTCCCCCTTTGCAGAGGC
The DNA here is from genome assembly GCA_033459395.1 of Hemibagrus guttatus. Taxonomy (NCBI): domain Eukaryota; kingdom Metazoa; phylum Chordata; class Actinopteri; order Siluriformes; family Bagridae; genus Hemibagrus; species Hemibagrus guttatus. Next base: position 15,917,949 of record JAUCMX010000015.1, on the reverse strand, counting down.
GTTTGCGACACCTGAGGAGCATTGCTGCGAGGAACATTGTGAACAGAAACCACTCTCCGCTGCTGGACACATATTTTACACTGCACTTGTGTTCAGACAATCGCATTTCCAGAGGTGAAACTCGCACCATCCATTCAGTGCCTATAGCTAATAGCCTGTTAGCTGATAAGCTAAAGCCTGACAGAGCTAACTTTATACATTATGTAGCTAAATTTATACATTATGTAGCTAACTTTATACCTTATGTAGCTAACTTTATACCTTATATAGCTAACTTTATAAATTATGTAGCTAACTTTATACATTATGTAGCTAACGCTATACATTATGTAGCTAACTTTATACCTTATGTAGCTAACTTTATAAATTATGTAGCTAACTTTATACATTATGTAGCTAACGCTATACATTATGTAGCTAACTTTATACCTTATGTAGCTAACTTTATAAATTATGTAGCTAACTTTATACATTATGTAGCTAACGCTAT
>JAUCMX010000015.1:15889959-15912459 GCA_033459395.1 Hemibagrus guttatus | reverse complement strand
GAGCCGAGGCTGGAGTATACACACCGCCTCACACGGTCACGTGTTTTAAACATGTTGTGAATGGAGACTTACTACAGCTACGGTTTGATTGGTGCTCCAAGAGATTGTGTTTAGTGGCTGGTTTTCTGTCTTCTAAAAACACATCACTGTTAACTATAGTGTGAAATTAGAAATGTGTGTAAAATGTCACTGAGTATAACACAACCATAGAAACTGCTTTTTTTGGCTCTGGAAAGTATCATAGCAGTTTTAATCCTGGACAACTGAAGGAACACGACAGCAACTAGAAGCTTGAAGATGTACAAGTTTTAATTTTGTGAAGCTTCTTCCTGACATCATAGCCCTGACAAAAGGCATAGTAGCTAGGGCAATGTCTTTTGGAGTCGCTCAGACTCTGTTGCTAGGACACTGTAGGTGGGGAAATTGTATAGTAGCTAGGATAGGCTTTAACGCACATTTGTTCTCTGCTGCTGTAGCGATCCACGCTCAGAGTCCATGATGATGTGTTTTATCTCTTCTATGTGAGTTGTTCAGAATGAGATCAGCCGTCAGGAATGACTTCCTGTAGCACTTCCTGTTTCACCTTTTACTGTGAGGACATTATGGATCTTGACATCCGCTAGTGAAGTGTGTGTGAAGGAATGCAGTCTGAAATATTCTCACACAGCAATGAAGCACAGAGGTGTCAGTATGTGTGTGTTTTGTGTGTGTGTATATACACATATATATACATATACGTATATATATATATATATATATATATATATCTCAACAAGGCACGAGAAAACAACAATGGGCTCTGTCCAAATCACAGCAGCACTGTACGAAAATATATATATATATATATATATATATGTGTGTGTGTTGTGTGTGTTATTCTTGCACATATTTTGCCGTTCAGGTCACTTGTGAAGCGAGCGGATGTTTTGTTAGTCAGACTTGTATTTAAGCAGGGGGTGAAGTTTGGTGTGTTGATACTCAGGATTTGATATTTCATTCTCTTCTGTGAGTGGTGTGTGTACTTAAGATTTGATTTTGCACAGCCAGAGCGATTATTAAGCAACAGGGGAAAACCTGTGCCACCCGTGGTGTGTTTAGTGTAATCACAGCGAAGCCAAGCGCAGGATTAAGCTCCTGTGTTTGTTTGAATATTATTGCAGTTTAAATGTTTGCATGGGCATACACGACAACAGAAAGCTGACTTACACACACTGAAAAACACAGGGGTGTGTATGTGTGTGTATGAGTGAATCAGTTAAGTGGTTATATCATAAGGTTTAAGGCTGCCTCTTTTGCCTCTGTCCGCTTTAGAAGGTTTCATACAAATGGATATTTTTTAGAGCACAACTTATTTTGAACAAATCTGGACCATCCCATTTTCCTTTTTTCCATTTGTTTGCCAAATGACACGAACATGCCAGAGGAAATTTCCATACGATTAATAGAAGGCTCTGTGTAACTTGTTTCCATGGTTACAGTCAGCTAGCTTACTGATCCAGCTGCTTTAGTTGTAACAAGTTAGCTAGTCTTAATTACTGCATTAGCTCACTGTATCAGTTCGGCTAGCGTTTGTAATTTGTTCGTCCTCTTTTCATTCGTACAGTGCTGCTGTGATTTGGACAGAGCCCGTTGTTGTTTTCTTGTGCCTGTCTCAGCTGAACGGTAGCCGAGTGAAATGCATAATAATGATCTTCTGACCGCTTCTCATAACTGTGTGTGTGTGCGTGGTTCAGCACATGTTAGACGTTTTCCTGATGTGTGTATAACGCTGATGAAGAACAGAGCGTATTCTGTGTTCCAGATGTTACCTCTGTTCTTACATCTCTCTCTCTCTCTCTCTCTTCTCTCTCTCTCTCTCTCTCTCTCTTTCTCTCTCTCTTCCACTCTGTTTGATTCTCTTTCATAACACAAACAAGGCTGATTATTTATTTGGCTAATAGAAAGATAAACACAACCCCGGATATGTTGTGTGTATGTGTGTGTGTGTGTCCTTGCACTTGTTCCAGCAGCTCTGAGTTGAATTAATCCATATATAAGATCACAGAGTTAATGTGTCTCTGTGTTTACTACTTTGTGTTTTTCTCCAGACATGGAAAAAAAAAGATTACTTAATGACTAAACAGAATCATGAAGGTCAAACACACGCACATACACACACACACATGCACACATGCGCACACACACGCACACACCACACACACACACACACACACACACACACACACACACACAAACACACCAACCTATTCATAATGTAACAGTGTTCTTCAATATTGTGAAAAGCACAGAGCTCACGCCTCCTTTACTGAAGCTGATCGAAAAGATTGAGGCGACGTTTCCTTTACTGAAGCTGATTGAAAAGATTGAGGCGACGTTTCCTTTACTGAAGCTGATTGAAAAGATTCAGAGGCCACGCCTCCTTTACTGAAGCTGATTGAAAAGATTCAGAGGCCACGCCTCCTTTACTGAAGCTGATTGAAAAGATTCAGAGGCCACGCCTCCTTTACTGAAGCTGATTGAAAAGATTGAGGCGACGTTTCCTTTACTGAAGCTGATTGAAAAGATTCAGAGGCCACGCCTCCTTTACTGAAGCTGATTGAAAAGATTCAGAGGCCACGCCTCCTTTACTGAAGCTGATTGAAAAGATTCAGAGGCCACGCCTCCTTTACTGAAGCTGATTGAAAAGATTCAGAGGCCACGCCTCCTTTACTGAAGCTGATTGAAAAGATTGAGGCGACGTTTCCTTTACTGAAGCTGATTGAAAAGATTCAGAGGCCACGCCTCCTTTACTGAAGCTGATTGAAAAGATTGAGGCGACGTTTCCTTTACTGAAGCTGATTGAAAAGATTCAGAGGCCACGCCTCCTTTACTGAAGCTGATTGAAAAGATTCAGAGGCCACGCCTCCTTTACTGAAGCTGATTGAAAAGATTCAAAGGCCACGCCTCCTTTACTGAAGCTGATTGAAAAGATTCAGAGGCCACGCCTCCTTTACTGAAGCTGATTGAAAAGATTCAAAGGTCACGCCTCCTTTACTGAAGCTGATTGAAAAGATTCAGAGGCCACGCCTCCTTTACTGAAGCTGATTGAAAAGATTCAAAGGCCACACCTCCTTTACTGAAGCTGATTGAAAAGATTCGAAGGCCATACCTCCTTTACTGAAGCTCATTGAAAAGATTCAAAGGCCACACCTCCTTTACTGAAGCTGATTGAAAAGATTCAAAGGCCATGCCCCCTTTTATTGGGCCTGAAATGCAATCCTTATCCTCCAGCAGCTGTTTTGTTTCAGGTGTTTGTGTTTGAGTGTTTGTTTATTTGTGTTTGAAGTCTTCTGTGCGACCCCTCACGTCCGCTTCTGATTGGCTGATAAGCAGCAGAAATGCATGAAATATGATACAACCCCATCAGATTGTTCAGGTGATATGGAAGCCGACATCTGCAATCATCACATCTCAATGTCTGAGTCAGGAGGAGCGAGAGCACCAAACGTGTGAAAGCGTTAAGAAGTGAAGAGTTTAAAAAAAAAAGCAAAACATAAAGGAAAAAAAAATTCTGATGAAGGAAAAGATATTAATAATATTTATACAATATATTTAAAATTTATTTAAAGAGCGATTAAAACAAATGAGAAAATGGTGGAAGGACAGTGAGTGGGAGAAAATGTAAGGAAGAAACATGGAAGGCTGCAAGAAAGAGAGAAAAATTAATGGACACAAGAGAGAGAACGAAAAGAGTGTGTGTGTGTGTTGTGTTTTGCTGATGATTTAGCTGTAAATAGATGCTTGTAAAATGTTTAATGATACAGAAATGTACAGTTTTTAAATCTTTCGCTCTCTCTCTGTCTGTAGACTCCACACAGCTCAGAAGGCAATAAAGCAGACACAGGTTACAGTTCAGAAAATCGGGAAAGAGATCGAGGAGAAGCTTAGAACCACAGCAGCCTGTACAGAACGGGTAAGACACACACACACACACACACACAAACACACACACACACACAGAGTGTAATTCCCCTCTTTTTCATATGATGATAAAGTACACACTCTTTAACGTGAGGCCTGTGAGTGGAATGGGTTAGGATTTAGAGAGCGAGCGAGAGTGTGTGTGTGTGTGTGTGTTTTGTGTTGTGTTGTATTGTACAGATCCTCATAAATATGTCATTAGATCCTCCAGCAGTCGGTCTCTTGTGTTTGGGAGGATTTAGAAGAGTTTAAAACAAAATCTCCCACGTCTGCGGTTCTGCTCTCTGGATAACAAACGACAAGAAAATGGATAATAAAAGGAAAGAGAGAAACTCAAAACAGCAAGGAGGAAAAATAGGAAATAAAAAAACCTAAAAGTAAAAAAAAGAGGTTTGGTAGAGAGGAAAAGGACAAAGAAAAGAAAAGGGAAATCATTTTTATGAATAAAACAGAGACATAGAGAAAAGGGAAATAAGAGAATAAAAAATAAAAGTGAAAATAAAATAAAACATTTTAAAAGGAGAGAAGTGAAAAACAATGAAATAAAATTGTTCATAAATAAGAAAAAGAAGGAAAAAATGTAAAAATTGAGTGAAGCAAAATGAAGTAAGAAAACTATCAACAGAAAGAAAAGCAACACATGGGATCAAGGGATGAAAATGATCTCTGAATGCTGTTAAAGCAACGAGAGAAAAAGCTCTGAATAATGTACGAAAGTAAAAAATAAATAAACGAAGTAAACGTTAAACTATGAAATGGAATCTTTTAAATATTAAAAAGAAAAAGATTTCAGAAAGAAGCTACAAAATGAAAAAAATCATTGAGCTCAAAGAAATAAGAAAAATATGAAGGTTAAAAATAAATGCATGAACTTAATAAACATGAGTTGCACATTAACAAAAAACTAAATGAGTAACACACAGCGTGGCTGTAACTGACCTCACTGTACTCTCTCTCACACACACACACACACATCAGTGATCAGTGCTGCTCATGTAGCAGTTACACGCACACACATACTCAGGGTGGAAGAAGAGTACACGCTCCTTTTTGTGGATGTGTGTGTGTGTCGTGCCAGCGCTGTCGGTGTTTAGCACGCGAGTGTGTGTCGGGGACGGTGTGTATATAAGGGCTGATGGAGGCTCTATCACCACTTATACACTGATAAGGTGCACAGCATATTCACTTTGATCCTCATGACCATTATCACCATATCTTCATCACCGTCATCTTCATCAACACAGATCAAAGAGCTCAAAGTGAGGAAACAACTTTCTCTTTCCCTCTATAGAAAAAGGAGCGTGAATGTATGCAGTTGCGTATCGGTGTGTTACGGAGCGAGGTGGAGAGACAGAGGAAAGCTCTGCTGAGAGAGAGGGAGACACTGCAGAAAGAGAGAGCACTACTTCAAAAGAAAGGTACACACACACACACACACACACACACACATGAGCTGGGATTTTCCTGAGGCAGGTCAATCACACATTAATACAGATCTGACACCTCCACATCTCTTGATTGTCCTGGTGCTTAACACGCAGCATACTCATCCAAATATCCTAGAATCCTAAGTAATGTATACATAATGAAAGTTACATGCATTGTGCGCTGTACACTTCCCTGTGAATGAGCCGTTACTATAGAAACGATAACATGTTACAGGGTGTGCGTTAACTTAAAGCTGAGATGTGCAGCTGCTGTGCTAGAGGTGCTGTTAGAGAGAATTAATCAACATCTAATGACCAGTGGGTGTAAATGTAGACTTCAGCTTGACACCTGTGCTACCTCGTCACAGACCGGGTACAACCCTTCATGACAGTGGTATGGCACATAGGACCACACATTGTTGAGGAATATGATGAGGATTTCAAGATGCCTTCTGTGGAATATGTGATAGTAAAAACATGAAATAGAAATAAATCCTACAACTGATTATGTAACCTCATCACAGTGTAAGGTTCGGGTGTGTGTTTATTCAGAAGGTAACACACATGTACAATACACTCTTGTCTAAAATCTATTCATCATTGCCTGCTGTCATTCAGCCTAATCCTCTTTCAAGTGTGTGTGTAAGACAGAGAGAAAGAGAGAGAGAGAGAGAGAGAGAGATTGATTGATGTTGGCAGGATGTTTGACCACAAGGGCTGGGCTCCATTATTTAGAACACACACACACACATACACGTATACAGTCAATGATATGATGATGATGATTCAGCAGACTAACATCCCACAATGCATTGTGTTTGTGGGTGTCTTAAAGTGTCTGACAAATTGAGTCTAGTAAACGCAGTTTAGAGACAGAGCAGCCTGTCTTGACTAGCTCTGACACACACACACACACACACACACACACACACACACAGTGGGAATGCAGTCATTAGGGGGCCCCAGAACACCTGCCACCACCTCCAGATGTTTCACAAATGTAAAGTGAACGAGTGAAAAGTGGTCATAAGAAAACCGTTAAGTATTTGAACACAGTAATAGGCTGCGTCCTAAACCACATATAGTGCACTATAGGGCAAGATATCTAGGGTTCACTGTAAACATTGGGACACAAGAAGGGTAGTTAGTGAACACTAGAAACTAGGAGAGGCTAAAATCTAAGGGACACTTGAAACAAGGGTCAGAGGAGGTTATGCGATACTGGTAGCCAGGGGACATGGAAATATAGATAATAAGTAAATTGAGATAAACAGTTCTGTTGTTGATTCAGTAAAGTAATGACATCATCAAAAAGCGACACAGTTTATGTCTCAAACTGTGTGACTCTCTCTATATAGCTCATCAATCGTAGATGCTGAAATCAAGTAAATGTGCCAGTGTTGACGTGTTCAGACATTCCAAATCTGCTACACACACACACACAGCGCTTTGATGCTATAAGGGTGGAATGCTGATGCAGTTAAAGATGGCCTAAGTTGTAAAACACACCGTTATAGATAATCAGTACTGTCGGTGTGTCTCTGTGTTTCATCTGATAGAGAAGTGTGTGTGTATGTGTGTGTGTGATTGAGCCGCTTGGCTGATGGCCTAGTAAGAACAGTGGGTAACATGATTATTAGAAAGCTGTGTACAAAGTATTTCATATTCCATATATAAGCATGTATAGTTTGTTAATAGAGTGATATGTCTCATATCATTTACTGTGTGTTTGTGTGTGTGTTTGTGTGTATTCCAGAGGATGCATTCAGCTGCAAACGCCAGACTCTGGACTTGGAGCGAGATACTCTCACTGATCTACAGAAGGAGAGCACAGCTAAAAGGTCAAACACATTACTATCACTCTCCATTGCTCTGTATCACACTGTCCCTCACTCATTATCACTCTCAATCACTCTGTATCACACTGTCCCTCACTCCATATCATTCTCTTATTATCACTCTGTGTCACACTGTCCTTCACTCCATATCATTCTCTCATTATCACTCTCCATCACTCTGTATCATATTGTCCCTCACTCCATATCACTCTCTCATTATCACTCTCCATCACTCTGTATCACACTGTCCCTCACTCCATATCATTCTCTCATTATCACTCTCCATCACTCTATATCACACTGTCCCTCACTCCATATCACTCTCTCATTATCACTCTCCATCACTCTATATCACACTGTCCCTCACTCCATATCACTCTCTCATTATCACTCTATATCACACTGTATCACACTGTCCCCTCACTCCATATCACTCTCTCATTATCACTCTATATCACACTGTATCACACTGTCCCTCACTCCATATCACTCTCCATCACTCTGTCACACTGTCCCTCACTCCATATCACTCTCTCATTATCACTCTATATCACACTGTATCACACTGTCCCTCACTCCATATCACTCTCTCATTATCACTCTCCATCACTCTGTATCACACTGTCCCTCACTTCATATCACTCATTATAACTCTCCATCACTCTGTATCACACTGTCCTTCACTCCATATCACTCTCTCATTATCACTCTCCATCACACTGTCCCTCACTCCATATCACTCTCTCATTATCACTCTCCATCACTCTGTATCACACTGTCCCTCATTCCATATCAGTCTGTAGTTTCTTACAATCCCTTTCATTAGTCCATCACTCTTTATCACTCTATTTTCCTCTGTCACTTTCAATTTCCATTGTTCTGTATCACTCTACATCATTCCATCACTCTCAGACTCCATCACTCTCCATGATGCTCACTCTATATAATTCTCCATTGCTCTGTTTTACTCTCCTTCAGTCTCACTCTCCATTGTTCTATATTGTGCTGTATCACTGTTTGCGTGTTAAATATCACTAGTGTGGGTGTGTGTGTGTGTGGGTGTGTGGGTGTGTGTGGGTGTGCAACCCTGCTCCACAGAGAGCTGTTCCTGAAGTCCAGCGCTCAGCTCACATTCCGCTGTCGTCAGCTCCTCTCTGAACTCTCCTACATCTACCCTATTGATATAGTGAGACACAGACACACACACACACACACAGAGACAAGACTCACATCTTGAATTTGTTGTTAAACGTCCTCCTCTTGTTTACAGAACAGCCAGTCAGACTTTATGATCTGTGGTGTGAAACTTCCAAACTCTGAAGACTTTCAAGGTAAACTTATGCGCTTATGTGCTTGTGTGTGTGTGTGTGATGTGATGTGATGTGTTTATAATATGGCTGCATATGAATAAGTTAAATATTTGTTAAATTGTTTGTATAGGTGAGTCATGTCAGAGTTAATTGGTGCGTGCATGTGTTTTTGTGCATATCTAAGCCTGGCACTGACTGCCACTCTCAAAATATCACAATAACCGATCACACTGCAGGCCCCTCCCAAAATAAATATCACAATAGCCGATCACACTGCAGGCCCCTCCCAAAATAAATATCACAATAGCCGATCACACTGCAGGCCCCTCCCAAAATAAATATCACAATAGCCGATCACACTGCAGGCCCCTCCCAAAATAAATATCACAATAGCCGATCACACTGCAGGCCCCTCCCAAAATAAATGACATAGTATATAACAGTAAATAAGCATAGTAAAACGTGTGATTTGAGACACAGCCATCATTTATTCAGTTGTTTACCACGTGATAGCATCAACAACAAAACGGTAAATAAACACAGGAAACACAAGGCGGTGACATTAAACAAGACATTAAACACTTTAAACAAGTGCCCTGTTTAAAGTGACATCAAGTAGAACTCTGGCCTTGAGTGTTATTCTGCTCTCTCACATATTTTCCCCCAAAGCAAAGCGGAGTTACCCAATGTGGCCTGGCAGCAATGACCTTTGTGTGTGTGTGTGTGTGTGTGTGTGTGTGTGTATATATATATATATATATATGAGTGTGTGTGGCAGAAAATCAGATTCAGGGTTTCAGGATTTCCCTCCTGCAGGGAAGCATGACTTCAAAGAGTTCAGAGAAAGGTAATGGAGGCCAGGTTTAGCAATACACGCACACACACACATACACACTCAAAAACATCCATATCTAGCCAGCCTCCATGCAGCAATGATATTCGATGTGCTGTATAAATATCGTGTAAATGATTATTATCATTATCATTTATACGAAAGTCGCTGTACTGATGGTTAAGAATTGTGTTTAACACAGAACTCTACAGTCACAAAGACATTGCCGTGGCGATTTGGTGGGTTTTATTTTAAACAGGACACTACTGTAAAGTCACGGATGAGGAGTGGAGAAGAGACTCGGCATGTTCGTTTCCCCACGGCAGAAAAGACGACAGGAGAGACTTAATCAAAAACAAACATGTTTTCATGCTTCGTTACGTCCCGTCAGCTTTCAGGCGGGTTTTAGCAGTTTGCCGTTCGTTACGGGATCAGACTTCACAGAAGGCACCAAAAATTCCAATGATCGGACTCCACTAGAAAATTCCATTTTTTCTCATCTTTTTTTTGGATGAGAAATGAATTTTAGAGGCGGAGCCTAACATTACCTTCAACTAGCATGTGAATGGCCACGTATTTATTTAATCAGTAAACGTGATTTAGAAATGAAAATTCTAGCAGTCAATATTTATCCTATAGGTTAGTATAATAATAAAAAATTTAGAATAGCTGGGTCAACATTTTTTTTAAAAGAGAAAACCTTATAAATTTTTCCCCTGCTGTTTTTATTTTATTTATTTATTTAAAGAAAGAAAAAAACACAGAAAATTTTTTTTTGAAGGCTTATATTATATTAAATAGCTCCTCAGCAAACATACTATGGTGAAATGTTGCACTGCCAGTTGATCAAAATACACAGCCTAGGTCCTGCCCACTATGTGAATAAGTGTTATTGCTCATCTATAACACAATTAGCTCCGCCCACTTCACAGTGAAAGGTTGCTCAGTGTAGCAGAAATAGCTTTAGTGGAATGCAGATAATGCGTGTGTGGGGGGGTCAAAATAATGGTCCATTGGCACTGGGGAGCGGATAATAATACTTGTGATGTTTTAAAACAGAAGGGAAATGCCTTTTTTTTTATTGCATACAAGTTCAGAAAGTGTCACTCTGAATCCAGATTAAACATTCCAGCGATAATCAACAACCAAACACTTGATTTTCTTGAACACTTGAAGTTGAGTGTTGTTGAAAAGCAGTTATTCAGGAGGTCATGCGATCGTGTGTGTGTGTATGTGTGTTTAAATTATATGTCATTATATTGGAAGTGTATGCTGTTTGATTACAGGTTGCCAAACCCTGACATTAGCCCCTGGTGTTGGCATCACACCTGTTTAGAGAAGCGAGTTGACGTCATGCACACTAAAATGAGCAACATGAACCGACTGACTGGTTGTGTTTCAATAAAATACAAGGAGTGATCATCCCAAATTTCAGATTTTTACCCAAAATATAGGATAGAGAAGTCACTGGGTCTAAATGTTAAATTCTGTAGGACTGGGATGTATGCAGTGTGCTGAAATATTATGGCATAGATATGGCAATTATTTCATTACCCATCATTCACTGTAAATGTCCTGTGTTGTCATTTCTCTCTGCAGCAAAGGATGATGGGAGTGTGGCAGTTGCCCTCGGCTACACGGCGCACCTGGTGCTGATGATTTCCTGCTTCTTGCAGATTCCGCTCAGGTATCCCATCATGCACCGGGGCTCTCGCTCGTCCGTCCGAGACACCATCACCGACAAGCTCAGCGAGAAAGAGAGAGAGTAAGAGCTTCCTCATCCTAATTACACACTCCTCCCCCATATGCCACTCTTCAGGGGGCATTGACTTTTACACATTATGCTAATAATATGCATTTTTTTGTGATGTGACACACTGCTTTTCTCTGTTTATTTGCCGTTTGATGGTCTGATGCTAATTACTGAAATCATCACTTTCTTGCTGACTCGTGGAGTTTCCAGTATATCAGTTACTCACTGATATCTTCATCTATTGATTGATTCCCACATAGATAGAATCAGAATCAGTTTCAGAATGTGCTTTATTGCCAAGTATGCTCACACATACAAGGAATTTTTTTGGTGCTGGAGAATACACAGACATAAACTATAATATAGAAAAATATAGAAAATATAAAAATATGAGATATAGCAGGGTGGAAATATAAATAGGGTACTCATGTACAGGAGGCATATACATGTGCAAAATGTGCAGCTCAGGAGCAAGGTATGAGGTGTGATTCAATGAAAAGAGGTGTAACAGTATTGCATTTATACATACATGTATATATAGATTATTGTATTGCACTGGGGGAGATGGCAGACAGATAATTGTTCAGGAGATGAATGGCTTGAGGGAAGAAGCTGTTCCTGTGTCTGGATGTTCTGGCGTTTACTGCTCTGTAGCACCGACCGAAGGGTAAAAGTTCAAAGAGGGGGTGGGCCGGGTGTGTGGGGTCCAGAGTGATTCTACCTGCATGTTTCTTCATTCTGGATGTGTAAAGTTCTTGGAGAGTGGGCAGGTGGGCTCCAATAATCCGCTCAGCAGTCCTGACTATCCGTTGTAGTCTTCTAATACCTGATTTGGTGGCTGAGCCGAACCAGACAGTAATAGATGTACATAGGACAGACTCAATGACAGCTGAGTAGAACTGTGTTAACCGCTCCTGTGGCAGGATGTACTTCTTCAGCTGTCGAAGAAAGAACAGCCTCAGCTGGGCATTTTTGACAATGGAGTCAATGTGTCTTTCCCTCTTCAGGTCCTGGGAGATTGTAGAGCCCAGGAATCTGAATGACTCCACAGTAGCCACAGTGCTGTCCATGATGGTGAGGGGGGGTAATGCTAGAGGGTTCCTCCTGAAGTCCACTACCATCTTTACTGTTTTGAGCGTGTTCAGCTCAAGGTTGTTGAGACTACACCAGACAGCCAACTGTTCAACCTCCGGTCTGTACTCCGGTCAGACTCGTCACCATCGCTGATGAGGCCATTGACCGTAGTGTCAAGTGCCAGTGACCGTAGTGCAAACTTAAGAAGCTTGACAGAGGGGTCTGTAGCAGTGTAGTCGTTTGTGTACAGTGAGAAGAGTAGTGGGGATAACATGCATCCCTGAGGAGCGCCAGGAAAGTGCTGATGGTGAGAGAACCAGATGTAAGCTTCCCCAACCTCACTTGCTGTTGCCTGACTGTCAGGAAGTTTGTAATCCACTGACAGATAGGGGTGGGCACAGAAATCTCCATCAGTTTGGTCTGGAGAAGATCAGGGATAATGGTGTTGAAGGCCGAGCTGAAGTCTACAAACAGGATCCTTGCATAATTTCCTGGTCTGTCGAGGTGTTGCAGAATATAGTGCATTCCCATATTGACTGCATCATCCACAGACCTGTTTGCTTGATGAGCAAACTGATGGGGGTCTAACAGGGGTCCAGTGATGTCCTTCAGGTAGGTCAGAACCAATCTCTCAAATGACTTCATGACCACTGACGTGAGTGTGACAGGTCTGTAGTCGTTGAGTCCTGAGATTTTGGGTTTTTTGGGAACCGGTATGATAGTGGAGCGTTTGAAGCAGCGGGGGACTTCACACTGCACCAGTGATCTGTTGAAGATCTGTGTGACGATGGGGGCCAGCTGGTCAGCGCGGACTTTCAGACAAGCAGGTGAGACACCGTCTGGGCCTGGAGCTTTCCTTGTCTTCTGTTTCTTGAAGACCTGAAACACATCCTCCTCACAGAACTTAAGAATATTCTGTGTAGCAGGAGGGAGGCAGAGGGGGTTTGCAGGAGGTGTTAATGGATGTGAGGGGTGAAGATCAGGGTGGGTGAGAGGTGTGAGACTGGGCTTTTCAAACCTGCAGTAAAACACATTCAGATTGTCAGCCAGTTGTTGATTCACTACAGAGCAAGGTGCTGATGTCTTGTAGTTGGTGATGTTCTTCAGGCCACTCCACACAGCTGCCGGATCATTAGCTGAAAACTGTTTTTTCAGCTTTTCAGAGTACTTTCTTTTAGCCAATCTGATCTCCTTATTCAGTGTGTTCCTGGCCTGGTTGTACAAGACTTTGTCCCCACTTCTGAATGCATCCTGTCTGGCACGACAAAGCTGTTTGAGTTTTCCTGAGAATGATGGTTTATTGTTGCTGAAGGATAGGAATGTCCTGGTAGGGATGCACATATCCTCACAGAAGCTGATGTATGATGTTACAGTATCTGTGAGCTCATCCAAATCTGTAGCTGCAGCTTCAAAAACATCCCAATCAGTGTAATCAAAGCAGGTTTCTAGTTCCCATTCTGCTACGTTGGTCCATCTTTTAACAGATTTAACAACAGGCTTAGCTGTTTTAAGCTTCTGTCTGTAGGTTGGAAGGAGATGAACCATGCAGTGATCAGAGAGTCCTAAAGCTGCACGTGGGACAGCGCGATTTGCATCCTTTACAGTGGTGTAAGAGTGGTCCAGTGTATTAGTGTCTCTGGTTGTGCATGAGCTTTGCACATGAGATTTATTTTGGAAGTTTACGGGTGAGATTAGCTTTATTAAAGTCCCCCATAATTATAATAAGTGAATCTGGGTGTTGTTGCTCCGAGTCTGCGATGTGATCAGCAAGCTGTTGCAGCGTGGTGTTGATGCATGCTTGCGGTGGGATGTAACAATGACCAGAATAATCGAGGAAAACTCCCGCGGCGAGTAGAAAGGCCTGCAGTTAATGAAGAGCGCTTCTAAGTTGGGACAGCACTTCTTCATCAGCGTTCACCTGATTCGGCGTTTATTCACCTGATTTGATTCGCTTTCTACATGACTCATTGTTATGGTGATTCACACAAATTCATTTGTTTGCTGAGTTATTGATTCATCAATTCATCTGCTTGCTGATTTCTTTTATTATTTTTTTCCCTTTTTTTAATTGCTGACTGACCGATTGACTCATTTGCTGACTCATTGATTTATTTGTTCTCTGGCTGTCTGCCTCACTGATATGATTTATGTTCTTACTGACTCAATCTCTTTGTTGATTCACTGAGTTGTTAATTCATTTGGCTCAGTGACCTACGGTTTTACTGCTGTTTATGTAACTTGTATACCTTTTTCATGAAAAAGTGACATTTATTGCTATGTTGAAAGTTGCTGTGTCTAATATCTACAATTTTCTGTATTATGTTTGCCAACATCTGTGTGTATGTATGTAATCCATGTCCACCTGTCCTTTTGGGCGCGAGTTACACACACTTGCACGCCACATAAATTCCTCTTTCATCTTTCCCACCCTGTCTTTTCTCCACGTCCACTTTTTTAATCCATCCCTCTCTCGTTTTTGCTTTTATCTGTCCGTCTGCAGCCGATTGAGTATGGCAGATAAAAAAAAAACTCTGAAGAGGCGCAGTATGTGAGCGAGGTCCAGTGTGTGAATGAGAGGTGTGTGTGTTTTAGCGTCAGAAAGGTTTGAGAAACAGCTTTAAAGTGTCTTTAAGTGGCTGACCCTGAGTCCTAACTGATAAGTGATCAGATTTATGCCTGTGTTTTGCTCTCTGAGGAGTGTGTTTGTGTAAGCGAGGTTACGTGTTTGATGTCTGAAGTTTGCTTTTTTAATTTTGCACAGAATCTACAAGGATGTTAGGTGAATAAATAATGAAGCCATTAACGAAGCCATGGAAAGGCTTTTAGAGTGATCCAGAATAAAGTGAATGCCCGTGGTTATTTTGATCTTTTTTATTCTCCAATAAAAGCGTCGCATGCTGTTCTGCTCTGTTTGGATTACACACTTGTTTTCAAATGTGGATGTGATGATGTGGTTGCCATGGAGACCCATATACAACTCGTCAGATTTGCCCTTTGGGGTCCGGAGATGTTCATTTTAATGCCCACACAGTGCGTGGGGCTGCAATTACTCCTTCAGCCCACATTTTCTTCACTTAGACGTCTGCCTCAGTACATGTTAGCGTGGCACGTGAAGCACGCAAGCGTCTCAGTCTGCACTGTGATTACACGTTTTATGGATCATAGACTTTACATTCTGCACATTCGCCTGCTGAAAAGCACCTTAATAAAGGTTAATAATAATGATAATAATTGTTAAAAAAAAATCTGATATGCATAATCAGGGTCGCAAGGTCGGAGGTGTGAGCTCTGCCTCTCCAGGTGACAAATTTATTTTTTGTTTAATCAAAATATGGGTATGAAGCATTTTAGCTAAGACACGCTAACACCGTACTTGCTGATTCACTCTTTTGTTTACTTACCAATTAACTATCAGTCTTTGAGTCAAAGCTGACATATTCAGTAAGAGTCAGGAAGATAATAGGCAAACCCATTGGTGAATCAGTAAGGAAATATTATACAAAGTAGTTATTACCAAAAATTCAGTTATTTATTTGCTGGCATCTTTTTTCCTGACTCACTTTTTCACTCATTTGTTCACATTTCCTGATTCACTGATTCATAAGAGTTATTTTCAGACTGATTCAGTAAGCTGTTCTTTCACTGATTCATTCACTTATTTACTCACTGAGTCATTTATTTATTGACTCGCTCACTGTGATGACTCATTTATTTGCCCACCTTCTTCCACACTGGATGACTCATTTATTCCGAACCGGAACCAGACCAAAATCAGACCCAGATCCGGCCATGTGTTCATGGAAAGTTGTAGAACAGATGTGTTTGATTGCGAGTGACGATTGTGAGTGTGATGGAGGAGTGTCAGTGTAGACTATACTGTCTAACTCCAGCAGAATCGAACTGTGAGCAAGTTACACAACTGAGTCTGAGTTTGGATTTATTGAGTCTGACTATATGACCATTAGAGAGTGTGTGTGTGTGTTGAGATGTGTTTGTAGACACAAAGCACTGCCCCATTAGAACCAGCTGTGTGTGTGTAATAGTGAGCCTGCTGTTTGTTCTTATAGACATAACGTTTGTGTTTGTGACAGAAAGAGGTGTGTGTGAAAGCTAATGGCTGTCTGGTGCAGGTAGGGTGTGTGTGTGTGTGTGTGTGTGTGTGTGTGTGTGTGTGTGTGTGTGTGTGTGTGTGTGTGTGTGTGTGTGTGTGTGTGTGTGTGTGTGTGTGGATTGATCAGGTGGTTTTGAGGAGAACCTGAATGTTTAGAAGTAATGCATTAACGCCGCCTCGTTAGTGTGAGATGAGAAGAAACCACCTGACCTGCTAATGATCCAGTACCTCCTCTCTCTCTCTCTCTCTCTCTCTCTCTCTCTCTCTCTCTCTCTCTCTCTCTCTCTCTCTCTCTCTCTCTCTCTCTCTCGCGTGCGCGCGCGCCTTTCTCCATCTGTCTTTCCCCTGTCCTAAGCTGGATCATACCAAATGAGGGAGTGTAGGGGAGTGAACGTGGATGTCACTCCTTAGCTGCTGTTAGGTATCAGTGATCAGGCCTGTGTGTCAGTATGACCTCTGACCCCCTCTCCCAGGCAGTGTTTGGGATTTCTGTCCGTGTGGCTGAGTGTGTGTGTGTATAGTGCGTGTGTAACGATGTGTGTGAGGACACCACACACCCCGTCTGCGGGTCGTTAAACTGTCACGGAGGCGCAGCTTGTTAGGATGAGTGAGGTGTGAGCTGATTGGTGTGTGTGAGGCTGCTGATAATGGTGCGAGGGTGATGCATGGGCGAGCGCTGCACTTCGAGAAGCTTTTAGTTGGGATTTATCAGGATTTGGACGTCACTATGAGGATTTCTCTCCTTTCTGATGGTGTGTTGGTGTTATTTTTCTTCCCTCTAACATGCAGAACTAACCACGGCGTGTGTTAGGTGGAATGCACATAAAGACACATTAAAAAAAACTTGTCTATTCACATACAAGCATGTTTGGCATTTGGGGCAGTGTCCCAAATCAAGTGGGCAAATCAAGAGTGCAGTGTTTTTAGATCTCAGACTGTGGTATTAGTCTGAGAAGCTTATAGCATTGAGTGTTCTATCGTAATGTGTAGCATCTTTTTACATTATTTTCTAGATGTTGTGATAGAAAATGTCTGTCTGATCACCCAATCCCGTCTGCCGTGTCTTTTTGTTTTATTTATTAATACATAGCTGTATGAAGTCAACTCTTTCCACTGTGCTTTAGCTTAAATACAGACTCATAAACTCTCTCTCTTTCTTCTAACACTTTTTTCTCCTGTCTTTTTCAGCTCTGTGATGATAAATGGCGCACACACACACACTCGTACCCTAACCTCTCTTTCCTTAGCATACCCTTGTTTGGAATCCTGGGAGTTTCCTCCTCACTGCCCCCCTGACACATTCTTGCAGTGCAGCGGGCTCTAACCACATGTTGCTCCTATATTCCTCTTCTTCACTGAGATGTGATCCAGATGTCTTGTGGGTAATTGAGTCCAGAACCTGGCTTGCTTTAGTGCAGTGCTGCTGTGCTTTCACTGTGTTACTGTATGACTTGTTCTGAAGCGACCAACTGTATCAGGAGTGAAAACCGACAAGTTACACGCTGCTGCATGCGCACACTCTCTAAACACCACCACACACAGAGAGAGAGAGAGAGAGAGAGAGAGAGAGCTGCAATCCAAATTAGGTCTAGTTAATGCACTGCTCCAGAATTCTGGACTCTGGTTGGTGGTCAGCTTGTGTTTAATTGTCTCTAACAGCAGCTCTGACAGTAGAGCAGCTGCACATCACAGCTTTATACACAGATCAGCCATAACATTATGACCACCTGCCTAATATTGTCTTGGTCCCCCTTTTGCTGCCAAAAAACATCCATGACTTGTCGAGGCCTGGACTCCACTAGATCCCTGAAGGTGTGCTGTGGTATCTGGCATCAAGATCTGGCACCTTAACAGCAGATCCTTTAAGTCCTGTAAGTTGTGAGGTGGGGCCTCCATGGATCGGACTTGTTTGTTCAGCACATCCCACAGATGCTCGATTGTATTGAGATCTGTGGAATTTGGACAAGTTAACACCTCAAACTCATTGTTGTGCTCATCAAACCATTCCTGAACCATTTTTGCTTTGTAGCTTGGCATATTATCCTGCTGAAAGAGGCCACAGCCATAAGGGAATAGTGTTTCCATGAAAGAGTGTACATGGTCTGCAACAATGCTTAGGTAGGTGGTACGTGTCAAAGTAACATCCACATGGATGGCAGGACCCAAGGATTCCCAGCAGAACATTGCCCAAAGCATGACACTGCCTCGGCCAGCTTGCCTTCTTCCCATAGTGCATCCTGGTGCCATGTGTTCACCTGGTAAGTGATGCACATGCACCAGCCATCCACGTGATGTAAAAGAAAACGTGACTCATCAGACCAGGCCACCTTCTTCCATTGCTCCGTGGTCCAGTTCTGATGCTCACGTGCCCATTGTTGCCGCTCTCAGTGCTGCACAGGGGTCAGCATGGGCACCCTGACTGGTCTGCAGCTATGCAGCCCCATATGCAACAAACTGTGATGCACTGTGTATTCTGACCCCCTTTCTATCAGAACCAGCATTAACTTCTTCAGCAACAGTAACTCGTCTGTTGTATCGGATCACACAGGCCAGCCTTCGCTCCCCACATGCTTCAATGAGTCTTGGCCACCAGTCGTCTAGCCATCACAATTTTCTAGCCATCACCATTTTTCCTGCTTCTAACACATCAACTTTGAGGACAAAATGTTCACTTGCTGCCTAATATATCCCACCCACTAACAGGTGATATGATGAGGAGATAATCAGTGTTATTCATCTGTTTTTGCTCATAATAATATAGCTGAGTGGTGTATTAATGCACTTACTCTGATACATTATCATTTCTATAGTAACGATTCATCCACAGGGACATGTACAGCTCATGCCTTACATTATCAGATTAAAAAAACAGTAATGTGGTGAGGTTTTGGTAAATACACCGATCAGGGACCAACACCATATTAGTCAGGTGATCATAATGTTATGACTGATCAGTGTATGTCATGTGTGAAAGGAGTCTCCAGCGTCAGAGGTGAAGCTGGAACTTCACCTCCCACTTCCCACATCTTCAGGACAGAGGAGTGTGTACTTCTTTACTAAGATGTCAAGCTGAGATGTTAATTTCCAACATTTTGTTTTGTGTCCCATGCCTTCTTCACTCAGACTCACACAGTGGCCACGCCTCTTTTCCTTATCCATCTGTTACTTTGACTTCAAAAGTGCTTCTGAATTATTTAACTTATTGATAAATAACTTTGTGTGTGTTTTAGGTTCCCTCTTCATCCACGAGGAGAGAGATTCCACTTCGAGTATGGTGTTTACCTGCTCAACAAGAACATTGCTCAGGTAATACACACACACACACAGCTTTCTTAGACATACAGCAGACTTCACTTTAGATTGTAAACATAGTGTGCCATGCTATTTTATGTAGTTGTCGTGTGTGTGTGTCCGTTAATGGTCTGCACTTCCTCTTCACTGTGCACTTTGGGGACTTTGTGTTTAATGAACCATCTTTTGAAGTAGTCACTACCAAAACACACACACACACACACACACACACACACACAGTGACTGGGTAAAACATACTTGGCAGTGAACGAATTCCTGACTGTTAGCTCATTCAGCTGCTGTGGGATGGAAACCATATGCACACACACACACACACACACACACACACATATCTATTAGCTTCTGTTTTCATGTGGATGCAGTTTATTTATTAACACTTTGTTCATATTTGCAACTTTAGCTCACACTACAGCGACATAAAGTACTTGTTTCTGATTGGCCGGCTGATGCACGTGTTACTGTGTCATAGATCCAATCGTTAGTCTAATCGCATCTCGACACTTCTGATATTGTGTTACAGAGTAACCATGGCAACGCACATAAACAACACCGCTAGGCTAGACCAGTATTTGTGCTTTAATAAACAGAAATAAGAAAAACGATCTGTGTGTATTTACACAGAGCGTGATTTATAATGCACAGGAATGTTTTGGAGAAAAGTGACAAAAACAGAGTCAGGCGTAACCATAGCAACCAATGCACAGTCATAAAAGCATCAGAGTCATTCTTTACTACAGCCTCATCCTCTCTTCTTTAAGTTTAGGATGTTAGTGCTCACCTGTGGGTTTACTTTACATCACTCCTGTCTTCTCTTATATGCTCAGGTAACGTATAAATAAATAAATAAATAAAAGAAAGGGAGAGAAAAGGAAGAAGTCAGAAAGATGGGATAGGGTTAGACATGACTGGAAAGAGACAGGTAGAAGGAGGGCATACACAAAGAGAGAGAGAGAGAGAAGGAGGACAGACACACACACACACACACAGAGAGAGGTATAAGAAGGAGGAGAGAGAGAGAGAGAAGGAGGACAGACACACACACACACACACACACAGAGATAGAGAGCTTGAAGGAGGAGAGAGAAAGAGAGAGGGAGAGAAGGAGGACAGACAGAGAGAGAGAGAGAGTGAAAGAGAGAGGTAGAAGGAGGACAGACAGGTGGGTAAAATAAGGGTGTGTGTGTGTGTGTGTGTTGATGTAGCAGTGTGAGAGGTTGAGTGTGCCATAGTGAACACTTCATTATTGTATTTTATTTGTCACACCTGGAGTGCAGAATAGAGTTTGGCAGCTGTGTGTGTGTGTGTGTGTGTGTGTGTGTGTGTGTGTGTGTGTGTGTGTGTGTAGGGGTAGAGTTTAGAAATGATCCCAGACGGAGGGATGAGGACAGGCTGCTCCCTCATTCCTCTGTGATATATGATGGAGGAGTGTGTGTGAGAGAGAGTGTGAATGTGTGTCTGGTGTGTGTGCGTTCCCCCTGAAGTTCTGGATTTTTCTTTGTAGCTAACAGGAGCTAAAACCGAGCCATGTCCATAAGTTTTGCCACCTTTGGACATGTATGCATGCAGAGTTTTTTGTTTGTTTGTTTGTTTGTTTGTTTATTTATCTATCTCTCTCTCTCTAGACGACAATAAACACTTTTTATTAGCTCTGTATGAAGTTATACAAAGCTAACCTAATAGAGGAAGAGAAGAAGAAATATATAGGAAGAGAGAAAAACTACATCAAATGGCTGAAGAAAATTTCAAATAAAAAAAGTCTTGCAGTTTAATGAGGGATAAAAAAATGGTAGGAAAAAGAAAAGGAAGAGCTAAAGGAAGAGAGAATAAACTAGATAAGAAAATAATAAACTTTGGCTTTTTAATAAATAAAAAGTGAAGAAAGGAAAATGTAAACATTTTAATTTTAAATTTTCTTATTATTTTTATTATTTTAATAATAAAACTGATTATTAGCTGATAAGTCAGTAAAACTGACTTATTTTAATTTGTGTGTTCGTTCCAGTAAAGCCTCTCATGAGAGAAGGGAAGAAGAAAAATCAGGACAAACTGTAAAATGGGAGAAAAGGGAATGAAGAGAAAAATCAATTAATCAATCAATCAATCAATCAATGTAGAATAAAAGAGAAGAATTGGGGAAAAAAAAAGAAAATTATCTACATGTTACACAATTTAGATTTTGTTGACATCTTCATCCCCTGCTAAGAATCTTATTTATTTATTTATTCATTCATACATTTAGGCTCATTATTATTCTACTCCTTATTATATTTTTAAATCTTGACCTACAGCCTGATCGTAACCTCCTAGCAGAGGCAGACAGCTCTTCATCACGCTGAAGTGTCCTGGTGCAGACGCATCCTTGCTTCACTGATCCATCACTGCATCGTGCAGCTGATGGGGGATCTTGGTGGCATCTCTGGTCCCTCTGCAGTGTGTGTGTGTCTGCGGGGGTGTGTGTACTCGCTGGTATAAGCCGCGATCTGTAGGAGGAAATCCAGCGGTCACTCTGTCTGCCAGGAGCTCAGCCAAATCCCCCTGATTTACAAGCGTCTATGGAGCAGTAGAAATGTCATTCGCTGTCCTTGTGGCATACAAAAAGAGAGGGGAGATGGAGATAGACGGAGAGAGGGAGGCGGGGTTTATGAGCATTCCTCCTCTTGCTTTATGAAATACTAAAGTGGCTCTAATTGAATTTCCACGGTTTTGCGGTCGACAGGCGGAGATTTTAACACACCACAGAGAGACGCCACTGCTGTGTGTGTGTGTGTGTGTGTAAGGACAGGGAGTACCTGGGGTTCCACCACAAGTGTGTTTTTTTGGCTTGTGTGTATTTACATGTGTATGGAAAGTGAGCGCTTGTTAAAGGTTCCTCAGACTCCCCTC